>JADDON010000438.1:0-19798 GCA_017140175.1 Fusarium staphyleae
CTTTTAATAATAAAGCTCCCTGCCCCGCCGAAGCCGACCTACCCCGGCCCCCGAACCGAAGTGGGCCCCGCCCGGCTCCAGGTATCGGCTGTTGTGGTCTGCAGTGGCTTTGCGTGTCGGATACTGCCTGACGCACTCCGTAGTTGAACTAGCATTGGGAAGGGTTGTGGCGGTGCGAAGGCATCTCTCTTGTAAAGTCGTCATGGTGAAAGGATGGATATATGAATCGTGAGAAAGTCGTCTTTTGATATCTAGATAACTAGCCTCGAGATCAAACCTGACAAGTTCGCGAATAATTCAATCTCATTCCGATACGCAGGTTAGTCCCGCCAAACGCAGTAAACACCGTGCAACAAGTCATCAATCGTGTCCTGAAACCCCAAAACTCCGTCATCTGTGCTGTCTGCTGACTATAGATGCTATCATCCACCGCTTTCTAAGAGCCATACTGTATGCCCAGCCCAAGTCTCCTCCGATCATCGGTCAATGGCCCAGCCACACGCGCCTTCTTGGCCGGGCTACCCTGCTCCCGCCTGACCTCTTCGCCGACAGCATAATTGACACTGAATTTGCGCTTGTCTGCATCTCCTCTAAAACTTGACAGCAGCTTGGCCTGCATCCGTGCCGACTTTTCCACTGGACCTGGTGTGCCGTCTCTCAAGGGTGCTGAGTTAGCCACCTCGAAGCTCTGTCGTGGATCTTGGCGCAGCAGTTCCGTGGCAGCTTGGCTGGCCTGACTGTCAAAGACCTCCTCGTCATCCTCGCCGTGGTTGTTTGGGCGTAAGGCGTGCGATGTGTGCGACGCAAATGATTGGGCAGCCGCTACTGACTCCAAAGCCTGTCTTGCCAACTCTTCATTGTCATCAACAGATATGGTGCTCTCTCGACTCTTACGTCGACGCTCTGTCCTGGCGACCGGAGTCGTGGGCACAAACTGTCTTTGCGTATATCGCTGAGGTTCCGTACGGGGAACTAAGTCGACAGAAGGCAAGAGTCCGCCATGTACGCCCAAAGGCCGGTTCATAGGTGTCGTAGGCAGAGAAGACATGGATTGGGCGTTGCGGCTGTGTCTTCCAGCTTGGCGCGGTGCTGGTCGATTTGAGAGTAAGGGAGTCGATGGTGCACTATTGTTGTCCTGGCTCATAGCCTGCAACAGAGCTGAAAGGCCGTGCTCGCCTTCTCGTGCGCGCGTTTGCGATCGCGGTGTTTGACGCTGAGAAGTGCGTTGGGCTCGAGGCGTCGAAATAACGGCGGCCTGTTGTTTAGGTGTCAGAGCTCCATGAAAGATGCCGCCGGGGCTACAGAGCATCTGGAGGTGTTCTCTGTTTTCGCGTATTCGGTTCAAAAGCATGTCACGCTCTTCAGCAAGGGTGATGGTTTCCTCCTCCTTCTGGTGTATAACCTTCTTTGCGGCCTTGACACGGCGCTGAAGAGTCTCGGCTTCCTCCATGGCGGCTTCATACCACACCTTCATCTGGAGATACTTTGCTTGGGTCGAGTCAGACGACGTGCTCAGCTCCCTCCTCGCTTGTTGCCTATACTCGGCGGTACGCAAAGCGTCTACTTCGCGACGAATCATCTCGTGCTCCACCGCCGCTCGCTTCGAGTCGCCGTCAGCCTGAAGGCTCAAAAGGTTGAACTGCAGCCTATGATGTGCTGTTTCCATTTTGAGCTTTTGGTTCTCAACGATACATGTCTGCAGCATGGCGCGCAGCTCGTCAGCTGACGCCTCCAGTACCTGGTGTGAAGCGGGCGGGACATATTCGTTTGTTGGAAGGCGTTCGCGTGAAGGAGCATTGTTGGGGATAGTGGCAGGTGGGGAGAAGAGATTCGAATGCTGAGAGCCGGAAAAGGTGCGCTTCGAGGTCACCGCCTGACTTGTGGCGTGGCTGTTGATCTGTGTAGAAGGCGGCGGTGTAAGGGAGGAAGGAATGACAGTGACAGGCGGTCGCTCGTCATTAACCTCGGTCTTGAAAGAGTCATTGGGATCGATAGGCGAATGCGCGATCTCGGTCGAGGGTAAAGTCACCTGGGAAGGGTCTTGAGGACCGGTCTCTAATGGAGTAGCTGGTTGTGTTGGGGTTTCGACTTGATAGTCTATAGCGAGCTCAGGCTGTTGCTGAGCTTGTTGAGGATCGAGATTTGAAGCCATGTTGGAAGTCCTGAGGGCACGTCGTGTCTGCCTGCGCTACTTGAATCGCTTGGTTATCGGGTTTAGCCAAACTGAACGATGAGCAATCATTAGACAGTCTGCGTCTTCTGTAAGATGGTTGAAGCTTGTTGTTATGGCGTTCTCGTCGTATCTTAATTTTAGCAAGAGTCGCGTGCGACGGGTCCCGCCGTTGTCGTGGCCCGGCCGAATTGGTCAGTAGTGCACACAACGCGCAGGTGACTCTCCAAATTGAAAATAGAAACGAGTGGAGCCGTGCCTCATGAAGCGCAATCAAGAGGAAACGAGCCCTTGAAATACAAAAAGAAGTAATGTCAACGTCGGCCTGTGACGCCGTCGTTTTGGGAGAGATGAAGCAGGACGAGCAGAGTCCAGTTACGAAAGCTGGGGGAGGGCAAGGAACATGAGTTTTTCCGCTGTCGTGGCTGGAGGCTGGTCCAATGCGATTGGTGGGCAGAAGAAAAGCTTGAAGAATACCAGCCAATTAGAAGACGCGTAGCTAACGTGGCAGGGGTTGGGCTTTGTTATTGCTACTAAGCCCGATCGAGCTTCAGGTGAAAGGGGTTGGGGTATCCCTGACTCTCTCGGTGACAAGGTTGAATCTCCGCAATACAAGTGAGTGAGACATGTTTCTTAGCTCCCGTCAATTGGCTAAACCTTGAATGTGTCTTTCAAAGGACTCGACGAATGAAGTGAGTGCCTATTCTCAAAAGACTGTGCTTCAATAGAATAGTTATCATACAGTAACGTTATATCGTACAATTCCATCAGTAGTCCATAATAGACATGAGCCCAGACGCCAGAACACCAAGCCCCAAATCTCACGATCTCACGCCCGAAACAGATCAAACCGCCATTGCCTTTTCCTCGTCGTCACCTGTCCTCTTGAGCCTTCTGACACATCCCTTGATTCCCAATATTATAATCCGCACCATACAAACCATCCAGATCACAGGCCAGAACAAGATGACAAAGACCCACCAGCCGACCACGGCCAGCTTGTCCCACGCCGTGCCCTTCGAATCGAGATACCACTCTGGCACCCACCTCCCAGCTCTGCCTCGTCCATTGATGCACAGAATACTGATGATGCCGAATATAATCCAGCCAAACGTCCACACCGTCGCGACGATCTTGAGGGTTGTGTGAGGATCCGGTGAGGCACTGTCAAATGAGTGGTTGGTCTCGGGGGCAGGCAAAATGGGGCTAGACGTTGGTGCCATGCGTGGGTGAATCTGGTATGAGAATGGGATCGACATTTCGAAGAAGGCGACCTTGCGGTTGATGTTGGGGTGTGATATTTGTTTTGTTGTCGGGCCAGCCGAATAGCTTCTATCTGGGACTTGTCGTCTATCTTTGTATCGTAAACTTGATGAGGTGGGTGGTCGGCGTATGTCTATCGTATTTCTTCGTTTTTGTGATGGCCAAGTTATGATGAATATCAATGGTGATGCCTGGACTGAGATGCCCCTTGTATACTGAGTTTGTGAAAAGCTAAAGGCATCTCCGTCATGGAATACTCTGACTTCAACCTCGCAGTCGTTAACCTCAGGCTGAAGCCTCAAGTCGGTAACTCCTTCTCCAGCCTTGACCATCATCGTCACAGGCCATCGCTTTCCCAACCTCATACTCAACTCAACGTACGCCTTCCAATCGATTTGCTCAGGGTCCAACCCCCGAGTTAGGTACCAGCCAAGTCTGATGGGCAGCAGGCAGAGACACCAAACCCCAGAGACATCATCGTTGCACCCTGAGACCGACCCTCATGACACGCAGCTTCATTTTTCGTAAGATCTATTAAAAACAAGATGGTATATAAACATCCACAGTAATACAAATAACTAGAAGTAATTAACAATATGTAACACGAACCAAATATTACCACCAGGCTCAGAATGAAATGCGCCACAACTCTCGTGCCTGTTCTCATCAAGGCAGCTCCCATACCAGAACACACCTCCCACTGCTTCAATCCACCTCGGGCTCCTCATCTTCGCCCTTCCAAGACGCCATCTCTGCCACTGTGACCCGTCCTCGAAGCCACCGCAGTGTAGCCTCGGTCCCCCGTTCTACCACGTTCCAGCGTGGGATTCGAAAGCGGTTGCCCATGACTTCAAACTTCTCAAGACCCCCTGAGCCACCAAGAAGGCCGATCCTGGGGTTCAGATGAGAAATATCATTGTTGCTCACGTTGACAATCTTCAATCCCTTGATCATCTCGGGCTCGAGGTTAGCGATGTGGTTGTTGGCCGCCAGCAACACATTGAGACCAGGGAAAGCCTCTTTCAGATCGTATGGGAGAGCGTTCACCCGGTTCATTGACACGTCCAGCTTTTCCAGCTGGGGAGCATGGAGGAACTTGGTGAGTGCCCCAAGACCAGTGATGTGATTCGACTCTAGACTGAGCTCCCTCAGCGCCGGAAGCTCCACGTCTTCAGTCAGGTACGTCTCGCCCACCAGTTGATTATGTGACAGCGACAACACCGTCAGTGTCTCGGCAAAGAAGCTCAGAGAATTTGGCAAGGTGGCAAACAAGTTATTTTGTAGAAAGATTTGTCGAACTTGGTGCTCGGCCGCTACCTTGGAGCATACAACAGGATGTAGCGATGATGACTCGGTTCGTGATCGGTCCAGAATACCGCCTGCCTTGACAGCCCATGTCTGATTCGATAGAGTGTGAGATCGCGAGCGACGGCTCGATACTGTGTGCGATCGCGATCGGGATGGACTTTGAGGGGGCGTAGTAAAGTCATCATCTGATCGCACGTCGTCCTCATCGAAGCGCATGTTTCCAGCAGGTGCGTGGCTCAAGGGCTGTATTGTGTCGGCGTCTACAAGCTTGGTGTCTCCAAGAACACCTAAAATTCCGACTTGAGCGCTGGGTTCCTGGTACGGTGGCGGCGGCTCCAGTCGTCCGGCGAGCACTTCTTTGAGGTCATCCGTTGTGATGCTTAGGAACTTCTTGTCACGCAGCGGGTTCCCGCTTAGCCGGATCATCGATAAGTTTCCCATTCTTGAAACCTCTGGAGGGACCACTCTGATGTCGTTGCTCGAAAAATCGGCATGGCGGAGCTTCTCGAGGCTGGTAAAGCTGTTTGGTATGCTGGAAATGTTGTTCTCGTCCACCGTCAACGTCAAGAGACCCGACCAGGATGTCATGTCTGGCAGGCCCTGCAACCTGTTCATCGAGAGGGACAATGAATGCAAGACAGGAAAGTGAATGGCTGAGCCCAGCGGAACCAGTCTCTCCAGTTGGTTCGCTGAAGCATCCAAGGTCTGCAACTGAGGCAGGCTGTTAATTGGGTCCTCAATCAACGCTCCCTTCAGCTTGTTCTTCCTCAGATTTAGTTCAGTCAAGGGGAGACTAGCAAGCCCTTCAAAAGAAATTGACTCGAAACTGTTTTCGCTCAAGTTGAGAATCCGGAGGCGAGACATGTTTTCGATCTTGTGAGGGAGGGCAGAGATGTTATTTCCATGCACATCAAGGATCTCTAACTCGCTGAGATTTGACAGAATCGAGTTCAGGGGGCCAAAGAACAAGTTATTTGCAAGCTTCAAGTCACGCAAGGAGCTAACCTGCGCGATTGTGTCCAGACTATTATTGGTGAGACGGTTGGAAGACTGCAAACTATTAGCCAAGTCTTCGAAAAGTATTCCAACAAGACTACGTTACATACCAGATTCAAGGACGTGAGGCAAGTCAGCTTGCGCAGACCCAGAGGAACTCCAGTAAGGAGATTGGCATGCATATCTACTGTTTCCAGCCCACCAAATATGTTGCCGCTGCTGACTTGTTCCCCATCAAGCGAGGCAGGTGTAGTGTCAGGGAAAATGAAATCGTCAAGCTCCTCTAGTTCGTTGTCTGCCGCGATGAAACGGGTCAGGTCCACGCTTTCGGCCCAGCTGCCGTCCCCAATGTTTTCGAGATCGTACATCTTCAGTACCTCCACAGGGATTTCCTTCAGATGTAAGGCAGCGATATTGAGCCGTCCCGTCGTCCTTCCTGCATCAACGCGTTGTTGGAGTACTTTCTTTTTAGGGTCCTCGCCTCTACGTAGATTGAACGGATCGTCATTTGTAACACCAAAATCGAATCCAGTATCGGAGGGAACGATAGGAGACTTTTGTTCCTGAGATGTAGGAATTTCAGCAGCCTGCTTCATCTGAGCTCGCCTGGCTGCCTTTGCTTTTGCGATCTGTTCTCGTAGTGCGGCAGAAGACTTCTGCGCAGATGGTGGTGTTCCTGGCTCGGCGGAGGAGTCGGCAGTCAAGCCAGTATTCATGGAGGCTGTGGTTGAAGCACTAGAAGGGACTGACGGGATAGTACCATCCCAAGAGGTATTCGACGAATTACCTGACACATGACGAGAGGAGGCTCCATGCAGGGCAGATTTATCGAGAGCAGGGAGTGATGGCTTCTTAAATAGACCCTTGATCGGGGCTCTTGGTTTGGTGGGGCGTGCAGCCATCGTTTTGGAACCTGACTTTGGGGGTTGCATTGTTGACCTGGCTGGACTCGGACTTCTTGCATCTTGGAAAGACGAGAACTTCGAAGCTGAAGCAAGGCCGGTGCGGGAGGCGGGCACCTGAGACTTGGGAGTCTTGATGCTTGGAGCGGCGGACGAATTCCTTTGGGGGGTTCCGTAGATCGTGGTCAGCGGCGGCTTATAAGTATTTGTCGAAGTTCTAAAGCTGGAGAAGCCCAGGTCGGGCTGGCCTGAGCTGGATCCCGGCCGACTTTTAGACCTCGAGGGCAACCGGGCTGATCCGTCTGATGTGTAGCTTGACCCTGGACGGGAAGAACCGCTGTCTGCGCGAGATCGTGGCCTGCTGTCGGCTCGGGACCTCGGCCTTCCCTGGTCGAAAAAGGAGGACGACTTCTTGCTCACAGCGGGTGAAGATGGTATCAATGCCAGACTTTCAATTGTGCGTTCCGAGAGCGAGGGTCTAGGCTTCCGAGAGCGAGTCTTGACAATGTCATACGAATCTCCTTCATCTGTGGAGGCTGTCTGCGGTCGACTTTGCTCTGGATCAAAGATGTTGTTGACGGGGTCATTAAGCGGTGATGTTGCAAAGACCTCTGAAGGCCTCCTTGTAAGGGTCAAGTGACGGTGGAAGATATGCCCGTCAGACTCCACACCCATGGCTTCTCCAGGAGGATCATAGGGAGGCGTGGTAGACTGCTCGTCGATCGTATCATGTTGTCGATCTATAGTCCGTCGAGGGGTGGAAGGGACTCGTGATGAGATGGGATTTGTGATGGGAGTCAGTTGGGGAGGAGGCTTGGAGATGAGGGAAGTGCGCCTTATGCCGGCGTTCAGGTGTTCTCGTGACGCTGTAGGCCGGAGCCGAGGGTTTCGAAGGTCTGAAGAGCTTTCCACGCTGGTACGCAGTTGATCTCGCGATAATGATGGCCGTAGACGTGGGTTCCGCAGCTCGCCTCCAACGGCAGAGCTTCCTACTCCCAATCTCTCGCGGGAAGGTTGTGGTCGAATTGTCGAGGTTGGTCTAGGTAGGGTCGACGCTGGCTTAGGAATCCCAGACGTTGGCCGCGGTAATGGTAGCTTGGAAAGACGGGGTATAGCGCTTATGCGCTTTTGCGAGGAATCCTCCATGATGAAGGGAGATACAATAGTCGCAGGGCCGTAAATGCGCCTTTGGACAAGCGGTGTCGTGGTAGAGGGTGACGAGACCAGATAGAGGCACAGACCGCTCTCGTGTATATCTGGGAGGAATGTTTTTGCTGTTGTACGGGGAGAGCGAGGTCCCTTTGTAAGGGGTCCTGAGGGGTGATTGTTTGGTGTCTTTAGCGTTGGCGGGTGGACGACGGATGGCGGCGGGAGCTAAGAATGAGGCGAACCAGAGTCACAGCTTCGAAGGTTGAACCTTGACGAGTCAAACACCAGCTGCTGAAGAAGCATCCGGGTCGAAAATCTGGTAGATACGCGGATCGTCTTTGGAGAAGTGATTTCCCCCTTCTTCACTTGGAGCCATATATTGTCGGGAAGAAAAGCTGCCCCAGGGGTTCATTCATCTCGACTACTGTCCCATCCCCTTGGAGAAATCCTGTCCACCATTAATACCCTGAGCTCCTTCCCCCTTGTTGACATCACGTGGGGCTTACCAGCAACCGAACCCACTAGAGGGCGCTAAAGGCTAGCGGACCTTGGCGGCATTACAGGGGCTGGCTATGTCTTGCTTTCCAGCCCCGATTCTGCTAGAGAACGAACTGGAAAATACAGAGTAATGGGTTTATGAACAAGGCATTCTTACAAACAGACCGTATACTGCTTCATTAGCAATAGCATTCGACACATCGTATAGAGAACTTAGAACGAGGCTGAACTGTCGGTAGAAGAGGCCAGCCTGGAGCTTCCCCAGCTGCGCTACTGTACCTGCGTCAGGCAAGCGCGGGCCCTTTCCCCCGGGAAGCCCCTGAGCTGTTGTCCTAGAACGGAGCTTTTAGCTTCACTTTCTTTTGTAAACAAAAGCAACTGGAATTCTTCATTGTCTTAATGACGTTACAATACATCTGTAGCGTGCTACTCCGCAATGAATGATGCGGATAAGCCCTTCTTGCATTAACCACTTACATAGAGAAGCCACTGCATGAGGTCCACCCCGAAGACATGAGATTACTACGTTGATGACTTTTAAGGTGTGCGATGACTACTCCGTACTCCGTAGACTTCTACAGTACTCCGTACGTACGGAGTAAAGGCCCATGAGTTTTCTCAGCCAATCGGTAAGAGATTGAGTTGATTGTACCTTGACTACCGTCGGTTTTCGCATATCGCACTAACGTTCCGCCACGTTGTTCAACTTGAGACGCCTTTGTCCTCTTTGTCCCAAATATTAACTATAGGATAACTTTAGGGAGTACCAGGTTGTTCGTTCGAATGCCAAGGCCATAGAAATTCAGGATGAAGTAACGTTTAGGTTAGATCGGGGGGTGGGAACAATGCTGCTGTGTAGCCTCAGTTTCGCTGCTGCCTTGGCCGGAATAACAATGGCATAGATGCGTGCGTCGTCTTTTGCTAGGCCCCATTCTCATAACCATAGCGCGAAGGCGCGCGTGTTGACATTCACTGTGACTCTAGTTAGCATTTCCACCGGTTCCCCCTGCTTCCTCTCGAACTATGCCAAGAGATCTATGTTCTGGTTACGCCGCCCCGCATCGTTCATGTCCAAGAACATAACGAGCAAGACTATCAAGATTTCAAAGAGCTTCGTACGAAACCAAGCCATGCTCAGCTACACTCTTCTCTTCAGCACTTCGCCTATAACTGGCACTACTACATACCGGACCACTACCATAGCAAGCAACAAACCCTAGGGTCATACGGTTTCACCGGCGCAAAGGCTCCTCATCAACCATGGCAGCCTTCGCCTTCTACACCTGAGTTTCCTGTCCTCTAGTTGAGCGACTTTCCGGAATCGGCGTGGGAGTTCACCAGGAAAGGCTTTATGTACAGCAGAGCCCCGATCCCGGCACTGCTACACACTTTGAAGACTGTAGCAAGAGGTTGCTCGGTTCCCTCTACTAGAGAACCCTCTGCCTGTGCCGAACAGGGGAGACAGGATCCGCGTCCAAGCAGGACCAGCACTCTGTGGTATTACGATCTGAACACGCAGAGTCCAGGACTGCCCTCTTTGGATACGGACACAAGATCTGTTGCTGCGTCGTGTTGTCTGGCGCAGTGATAAGAACCGGTGTCTCCTCAGGCGGGCTGCCCTTCTCAACCCAGTCTCGCAGCTGAGCGAACAAACTGTCAGGTTGGCCACCGGGACCGCCGAAGCAATGGCCAAGGCCAGGTGCTCTATAATAACGATAAAACTCGTCCAAGTCGTCGAAAAAGGACGCGACATCATGGTAGTAGGAAAGAGAAGTTGCAGGTGTTATTATTTCATCGGCCTACGAACGCGAGTTCAGCATTTTACTCGATACCTCACGGTGTGAGGGGGGACTTACCAGACCATGAAAGGTGATTATCTTTCCTCCAGCGTCTCTAAAATCGGAGAGATCGCGTTCATTAGTCGTTAAGAAAGATCCGAGAGAGGGCTTCAATGACCGATATAGGGTATCGAATTCTGGATGCGAAAGATTGGTGATGTTGAGAGGTTTCTCTCCAGTGTAAAACGTCTTGTAAACCATCTCGGCAGCGTCGTGATTAGCGGCAACGCACCCGTCACGCGTACAGTTCGTCAAGGCGAGCCCAGTGATATTTGTGCCAATCTCAAAACCATGCCAGAGAGACTTGCCGTTGGAGAAGACGGGCCCGTACCAGGTAGCGTTTGCAACGGCCGCAGCTGCGTCGGTGATTGTCAAAGACTTTGGAAAGTCTTCCCCAGGACATTCGATCGAGGTCCCAACATAACGGAAGGGATTGAATGTAGCACGACAGGCCTCGGGGTCCGCAATGAGTCCGTCCTTGACACCGTCCAGGCCATCGCAAACAGATATCGCGATCGCAGTCAGCTCCTCGAGCTCACATCCACGGGGGTATTGCTTGGTAAGGTCCATGTAGACGGTCGGCCACATCATTCCCATCCAGTTCTCAGTCCAATACTGTGCCGGAGCTGCCGAGATGATTCCGTCGTAGGCGGCAGGGTATCGTTGCGCGAGGGCGATACCTTGTCTTCCGCCCTGCGAACAGCCATTCCAGTAAGAGTACGAAGGGGGCTTTCCATAATAGCTTTCGATAACTTGCTTGGCGATGACGGCCTATGTCTGGTTCAGTCCGGCTTGAAATCCCGTGAGCCTGATCGTGCTGCCATGAGCTTACCTCGTCTCCAAGGGAAACATGGCCCAGATTCTGTAAAGCATACAGATTGACATTCCCAGGGCCAACGTAACTCCAAGGTGGTGGATCAAGAGCATCACCCAAACCGGCATCTGTAGTCACGGTCGCGTAACCATCATCAATGGCACCCGCCATGTTAAGATAGCTTATCAAGCCCCGACCAGCGACCCAGCCGCCTCCACCAACAGCCTGGAGCCTGCCGTTCCACGCGTCGGCGAGAGGTAACCAGACGTCGACATTGAGGATGTCATCTTGTCCGGTGTGAGTGTAAGTCAAAGTAACATTGCAGAAGGTGGCATCTCGCACAGGGTGAGCCGGCTGCGAGAATCGTCCACCTTGTGGGATGTCGACAGAGTAGTTGGTTACAGTATGGGCTGAGATTGCGAGAAACTCGGCGCCGTGGAGCTGAGGTGTGGGAAAGGATGATGCAGCACAAGGATTGATAGCGATGGAAGAAGGCATGGCGCTGATTGTGAGCGCGTCTCTAGCAAGATGAGAGGATCTTGATGATGGACTTGACACTCCTGGCTTGGCATTTGTGCGGGGATAACTTATATAGTTATTCTTTTGCTTTTGCTGGGGAACGCTCTGCATGGACAGGGATCGGATAACTATTCTCCTCAGAAACCTTGTGAACTCTTTGGGACATGGTACAGGAATAACATCGGGATGAAAACTATTTTGCGCGATCAATCGAAACCGCGGCAGATTAAACAGCATGCACTTACTATGCCCGGATGTTATATTCGGCTCAACCCTCAGCTTTGACCCATTGAATACTTTTGATATGGAATAACTACTGTGTACTCGTGGATTTCAAAGAGCTTTTTCTTATAATGCTGCTCCCTAGACAATTCAAGGGTTGCTAGAAAATAGTATTAGAGACGGCAGCTTCTTTACCATCAATACTTGATAGACTGAAGAGAGTGTTCCGTACTAGTTAGTTAGAACCCTGTCCTTCCTGGCCAAGCAACACGAAGCGACGTAAGGGCATCGCTAATACTCGTCTGAATCTTTCGGTACTTGTTCTATCAAGCCCGTTAATTATTTTTCAGTTTATGCTATCTATGGTGTACTGGTAGAAGTATGATACTACCTGTATGCTCCGAGTTTTGCAACCCTATCATAGTAGGCTCTTTAACTTAGTTAGGTGAAGGCGTCACAGAGCCCGGGGGTATATACGCATCCATTGCCCTTGGCATAGTACTATCGTAGTCCCTTGGATGTTTGTGCCTTTATGCCTTTAACACCAGTCAATTGGACGACGAGAACTCGAAATCATCATCAAGATAAAAAAATGTATAGTGTATAGGGAACGCCCAATAGCTCTATCTACGCTAGTCTTTTTGTACAAGTAGTATATGAACGCTTGATCAGTTAGAGCCTGGCTACTTTGGCCGGCTTAGGTCGACCAACCCAATATTGCTTTCATGTTCTCTGGTTTCGTGATCCAAGGCTTCGAGATCCAGATCATTGTGGCCAATAGAGGGATAATGGCGTGCATTTGGCCCAGCCAACTGCTTTGTATACTGATTGCTGGTAGCGGAAACACCACTATCCAATTGTCCTCCAAATGTAGACTTGCTTCCCTCGTTTGACTCGAAATCGTAGCTTGGACTGCTCCGAGATCTAAAGTACGGCCGAAGAGACGGTAGACAGGCTATCACTAGACCGGTATTGCAGTCCAGTCCCGTCAGAAGTTCTAGGCCGACCAGTTAGTGAAAGGTTCACTTTTGGATATAAAAGGGGGGAAACAATACCTATGAAACTAATTGAGATGGTGGCATGGGCGCCTGCGGATTGGATGGCAACAAACCGGACCGTGCAAACCGTGATGTTGACGAGGCCAAGGAGAAAGGTAAAGTATACGCCAATCCGAAGAGACTTCCTCATATTCAGGTCGGACACGATCAACCATGGGAGGGCGAAGACTGGAAAGCCACGTTCAGCAAAAAGACCGGCCTCCATGGGGAGGACCACTCACCTAAGAGGTCTCCAGATAAATGCAAGGCCCATGTAGCCTGGAAAACCGCTATGTTTATAGAAAGGGGACACACGTACTCTGGATCTAAAGACCTAGTAGAATAGTTATATCAGCACTGTATCATTTGCTTCATGGCACCATCTTGAACGCATAATACTGACCAGAATCGCTCCAACGGAACACAGATACAGAAAGGTAAAATAAGGGTGACGATGTAGGACACGGCCGTAAATGCAATGGTTGTCCAGAGAAAGACTCTTCTCTTGACCATGAAATGGGGGAAAACCTGCACATATACCGCCAATAGAGCTGCCTTGCACAGATAAACAGTGGCGAAGAAGGGGAAACTGCTAGCCCAGGCTACCTGGTGTCAAGAGTTTGATAAGTATATTTCCATTTTTCATCACAAAATCTCAAAGGCTCTCTCTCACCTTGGTGATCAAAACCACGTCCTCTGCAGTTCCGTTGTAGCCCTTTAACGCCACGGTCACCTCGGCATCAAGGAGTCCCATTTGGGCAAGCTTGATATTACACGCCGAGTCCGCAACAGCAGTGAACCATGCTGTGGACATCAACAGATCGCTGACCAGGAGCTTTCGCTTCTGGATCTGGATTCTCAGGTAGAGGCGAGCTCCGATGACAAAAGAGGCAACAAGAATCAGAGCCCATTGTGTAACCTGGTGAAGAAGTAGCAGAGCGTCAGTGACAAGTCGAAGCAAAGTGTGAATTTGGGTGACTGACGACAACTGCGACTGGACCCGGCTTTTGCAGAGACATCTAGAGCCCGGGGAATGGATATCTCGATTCGAGAAATCGAGATGACCCCAGAAGATGATATACTGTCTTTGGGTGCCTGTGACCAAAAAAGCTGCTTGTTCCTGGTGATAACCTATACCACATAAACACCGGGAATGCGATGGAGGACGTGCGAGGGAATCTTTTGACTCCTTTTATTATGGCTGCGCCTTTCCAAACAGTCGAGACTCGCTGTGGCTTTTCTGGTTTCTGTTAGGTTGTTGCGCCCTAATCCTATTGATACATTCCAGCGACTGACCGCAGCGAATGACAACCAGGCTGCTACATTCAGGAGCCGAGCAACAGCATCTATTTGAGTTGTACTAACTTTAACTTGGGTGATAACGTAGCGAAGCCTACAGTTCCAAATTCCTGGATGCCGTGGCAGCTCCAGCTTGAGACACCGCAAAGATGGATAATTGGCAAATCTAGCCACATTTCAGCCCTGAAAACGGCCTTAGGTCTCTGCTCATAATCATTGCGGCAACTCCGTCGTTTGAAAAAGTCCGAAACGTTCTTTTGGTGGGTTGCTTGGCTGATTGAGCCGTGCCTGGTATATGGTGAGCGCCCTCGGACATCCCGTAACCATTACTTGGTGTCGGAGTTGCGGAAAAGAGTGTCAGCTGCCGATAAGTAGAAATCATGGTTCATCAATCTGATCGAGAAAATAGTAGCAGTAAAGCCATCCTGGGTCACGGGCTGCATCTAAGAATATGTAGGCAATGAATACTCTTTTGCTCAGCTCTTAGGCTGTACAGCGGTCACGGATTTGGCCGGGAATGGACTAGGATCAAAACATAAGTAGGAGCTCGATGCCTCAGATAAACAGATAACGTCTAGAAAAAGCTGCTACGCTGGCAAAGTTACTTATAACACTTGTACAAACTCTACGTAGATGAATGATTGTAGAAGAGCTTATCGTCAACCAGTATCAAACATGAAGACGATGTTGCCAATTAACCGACGGAGTCGGGTACGTACTTTCGCGGAGAAAAGCGGGTCAGAAGTAGGTACGGAACTACACTTGCGGATGGCAGACTACCCCAGATACCAGAAGCCATCTCAACAACTACCGAGGTTGACGGTAAACACAGATAAACCACAAGTATAGCCTCGAGCATATTTTGAAACATCAGACAAGCTTCATACACGTCAATACTTGGCCATTCCTCTCGCTCACAATGGCCAAAAAACTCAATCCCACGCAGTTCACCAAGGCGGTTCGTTCCTCATGCGGCAGCATCTCCATGACCTCGATTGATCTCTTTCCCAAGATACACAAGATGCACGACTAATGCTTGGATGTCTTATAGGTGATGCGCTCCTTCATGGCCGACTCCGGTCTTGAACCTCGGTATGGCTCCCCAAAGGCCGACACGGACTACAATTCGTCAAACAAGAGGAATTGCTAACTTTGATCTCCCAAAGACTACTTGGCAAACATGTAACATCACCTTTTACTGCTCCTACTTGCCAACCAAGGCTGATCCTCCGCAGTTCCGCGTCCTCAACGCCACCGAGGGAAAAGTCGACTTTGAGCTCGACATCCACAAAGACCACACCGTCAGTTCCCCATTCCCACTATCCTGAATCAGACATGTCCACTGATCGCCTTCAGAACCGCCTTCAAACCATCCATGGCGGTACAATCGCCAGCCTCGTCGACCTGGGCGGCTCCCTCGCCGTCGCATCAACAGGCCGCTTCGCAACTGGCGTGTCAACAGACCTCAACGGTACCTAACCCTCCATCTCCTGGCTTTAGATATCTGATCCTAACGCAAACAGTAACCTATCTGAGTCCCGGAGGACGTGTCGGCGATACCCTCAAGGGCACGGCCATCTGTGAAAAGATTGGCAAGACACTAGCTTTTACCCAGGTGACCTTTACCAACGGCAAGGGACAACTCGCCGCAAGAGGAAGCCACACCAAGTAAGTCGGTTGGATACATAATCTGCTACACGACTAACCTCGGTAGATACGTAACGGGCACCATGGGCGAGGCTGGGCCCTATGTTGCGCCGCCCGAGTTCTCCGACGTGGACTAGACAAGGGTATTTCACGACTCTAACTTAGTACTTTAACTCTTCGCATATAGTGGCTAGACACATCAATGAATGTGCTGAGACACAGACAGAAATACAGCATAGATGGTACAGTGGCGTTACAAGAGCATCGACCGTTTCCAAGGTGAAATTGCCGCGCACGTTGTAACACATAATCATATTAGTAAACTCAGTACTGCAATACTCGAAGCCCATTCTCTTTTGACGTTTTTCCACCCCAAATCTGCTGAAAGTGCCAGCTTATCGACACACTCTCAGGGCGTGGATTGGAGGGCATCATGTCCGCCCGAAGCATGTACTTGCCCGTGATATGGTAAAGACTGACTTGAACAGCTAGGTTATCCGTGGGCTCCATGGCATCCACCGCCTCCCGCGCCTCCCACCGCTCCTCCGATTGCCCCGGCAGACCTACCTCCGCTTCCGAATCTGTGGGCTTTTGCTCCGCTACTATACGCCATTTCTTCGGTCCCGGGTTCCTCGGCTGGCCAGATTGCGTTGCGTTTCGCCGTGATCAGCGCAAAGATGAGGCAGAGGACGACGAACTGAGGCCAGATTGCGAAGAAGATGTCGAGAAGTATCAAGTAGTTGAAATGCCGGAAGGGATCCAACGTACCCACCACCAGATTGTATGCCGTGCGCAGAAGCCAAACATTGGAACTGGCGACTAACAAAGTTGCGTACTATATCTAAGGTCAGCCATGGTCTCAGGCAAACGGCCTTGAGGACCACAACAACAACCTACCCAAGAAAAGGACTCTTCAGGCGTGGTCCTGGTTACAATCATAAGAGCCCGACCCACAGTACCGAGTGATGTCACGAAGACAATCACGTCGAAGGAGATAGCAAACGAGCGCCATGAGGCTTCTGCCTCGTCACACATGTTGGGAATCCCATCTCGGAGGCTGCGGGCGAAGAGAAGTTGGAAGGCAAAGCAGGCAATTGCGAGGGCAGCTAAGATGGCACCGATACCAGGCGGGACAAACCGCAGAAACCGCAGAAACCTCCCAGGCGTACCAGACTCGCCAGACATCGTGGCAACAAGTCCGTTCCCAATGTGGAAGAGGTTTACCATGATGAAGACGTCGACCATCCTGCTGGCGACCAATGCAAAGGCCTTGGGGTAGAGGTTCTTGACGATTATTTGGCTATGCACCCGATCGTAGATTGGACCACTGGATGTAGGAATGCCGGGAGGGTTATTAACTCGGCGAAGAAAGGTAAAAGTGCTGTCGAGACCAAGACCGTTTGATAGCGTGTCAAAGAAGCAAAAGCTGTATCATAATGGGCATCGGTTAGCTATCCATACGCCACGAGCTACAGCCGGAAGCTTACTTACGCTGCAAAGAAGAGCAGGCCGGCCTCGAGAAGCTTAAAAGCAATTCTCCCACCCCTTTTGCGATAATAGGATCGAGTGCTCGCAGCAACGCAGAGCGCCAACGAAGGGAAAAAGAGGGGAACGATGACCAGAGGGATACGGATTACCCAGTTCTGTTCGATCTCCGCGAGTCTCAAGTTCTCCAAACTCATGGTGTATGGTGGTGAGACTGCTGCGGCTAACGATGGAGGTTAGTGATGTTTTATTCGACGGCTTTGGTTGTGGACAGATTCGAGGATGTTCAGTTGAAGGAGTGTGCTGCTTGAGGAGCATCGGCATCACGCTCATATGGGAAACTTCCCTTTGTTGTAGCGGAAGGAAGTGTCGTTCATGCTTGACTTTGGCAGAAGGATCCCCCCACCTCTCCCCCTATGAAGACATCCCGACCATTTGCTGCTCTAACTATCTGCAAGACCGCCTGTATTGACTCATCGAGTCTTGAGCATGATTGAGTTGGTCCTAGGTATCGCAGCGTCCGGTGTCTCGGTGCCGGACTTGAATAGCTCCACCCGGAGCCCAAGTGGAATATCTCCACCAAAACGGAAGCTTGACGGAACCGGCGCCCGGGGGCTCGGAGCTCAGATTGTGAGCTATCAACCTGAGCCAAAGTACTGTAGCACAAAGGAATCAGCCTGAACAGAGACATCCCCATGAGCTATCGCAAGCCTCATTCAGTCGCGTGGTGACGTCACATGAACATAGCACACACACCCTCAAACCGTGAGCATGACGACGTCACGACCTCACTATTTCCAAGATCCAGGAACAAGTTTAAAGAAAACATGATGTGTCTTTCAGATACAAATACCAACCTGAGGTAAACACAACCACTTCTTGGATAATCCACCTTCATCTCCATCAGCCAGCCCTACGACCAAGACAAACCATACATACAAAATGGCCATCACTTCTGCCATCAACGACTTCTTCAGCTCCATCTACGAGCTCATCGCCTCCATCTTTTCGACCTTTTACGCTGTCATCCATTCCATCCTCTCCACCATCCTTGGCTTTGTCCAGGGCTTCCTCAACCTCATCGGCGACGTCTTTACAGGCCTCGTCAACGTTGCCGGCGGCCTAGGCAAGTTTGTCGCGGGTACGTGTTATCCTTCCCCCTTAAGTACTGGTCTATACATATACTGACTGACCATCCAGGAAATGCGGCGATTCTGGCGGTTGGCGCGCTTGCGGCCTTCGCCTATGTGAAGTACACGGCGCAGGGACAGCGTGTGGCCAGCAAAAAGACTCAGTAGAGGAATCACGTCCCCTTGGCGTGCATTTTCCACATGTTACTTGTGTCTGGATGGAGTTGTTGGGCGTGACAAAGGTTATACACGATACCCAGGGTGATTGGGATTAGGACGAATGGGAATGGCTTCAGTCTGCGGTATGCCCGACTAGAAAACTCGCTCTATTACCACCAATAATAAATTGACAACACCACTTTTTTGAGACTATTGTTTGATTCTCTGTTGATGGCCATGTCCGCATCTCATGCATAGTCTTATAAAGCTTTGACCAAGGGGATCCTTGTTCAAGGGGCCAGTCGCAAGAGTCGATGCTAATCTACCCACTGTTGACTGAACGGTTACTCTATTATCTAGGTATCTAGTTCAAAACCAGACTTTTGAGTTGATTCATTATCGAGCACATGCGCCCGAGCCTCGTGATTCAGTCATCATGTTTCACCTGTGGCATTCATGTAGTTAGTTACTCACTTGCTTGGCTTCACTCATACCACAATCAATTACTCAACAGCATGGCTCAAACAACAGCTTAGGTGTCATAACTTCGTTAATATTCTTATGGTTTTCCAGTGAGTACTCCCAAATAGATCACGTCTAAATCACCCCAAACCTCGTTACGTAGCATTCCCAGATGTGCCCATAATAAGTATCCTTTATCCCACCCTGAAGTCAAACCATGCTCTGTTATTGACACGAGAATCCTTCTGCTCCCAGGTCTCAACAAGACTAAACTCCAGAGAAGATCCAATCATCAATTTCAATCGCTCGGTATCGATTCCGCAGCCGTAGATTCACATATGCTTGGTAGCATTCCATTAGGTCAAGGTAGCAAACATGGCCCGCATGAGCTTTGGGGGAGGTCCTGTGCAGCTCAGTCAGCCGTACGCTCTCGAATGAAAGAGCACTAAAAGGCGCACCTTCAACGGTACTTTGGTACGCTAATGGACAGCCTACCTTTCTTGTCCTTTTCAATCCGTGGAGGCTTCCGGTGCTCAACCACTTTCTCCAACCTGTCTTCCATGATGACGAGCTGTCCGTCCGGTAGTCGCTCAGCGCGGACGATCTCACCGCTGGTGGATTGTCCTCGAGGTCGGTGCGCCAGCTCACGCTCGAGGGCACGAATCTCTTTTCGGATCTCGCGGCCACCACGAGACCGAGATCGAGAACGGGTCACAAGCTCGCCAGGGTGGTGGTGATGATGATAAGAGTCCCAGCTCGAAACCGTGGTCATAGAGCGGGTCGGCGAAACATCACGGACATACGAGTCATCAATGTACTCGAAAGGACCGGGTTGAGGAGGCATCGGGTTGATGATGACAGGGGCCGGGGGAGGCGGAGGGGGGGCCATCTGAACTGGAG
>JADDON010000439.1:0-32046 GCA_017140175.1 Fusarium staphyleae
GGGGTGTTGGGAGGGGGTATCTTGATGGTGAGGCTCCTCGAGGAGCTGGAGGACATAGGTCTTGAGGTGTCGGTTTTGACTTTGATGGGAGTCGCACGTTGGGGGTGGTTAGGAGAGTCGTCATCGTCGAAGGAGGAATCTTCAGAAGAGGAGGCTTCGTCCTTATCCTCCTGTGGTGATTTCTTGGTTTCCTTCTTCGCCGGCTCTTCCTCCTCTTCCTCATCTGAAGACGAGCCGCTACTACTAGTGCCGCTACTACTCGTGCTATCGTCGTCGGACTCTTCCACGGGAGGAGGCGCTGGTTTCTTAAGATTTTTCGACGCTGGCTCGGGTATCTTCTTTGCCTTGACGATCTCCACGACGTTGCCATCCTCATCCACCCAGCCCCTGCCCTCGACAAACTCGGTCGCTGTGCTGGTCTGTCCCTCGGGTACCGAAGTCTTCAAGAAACTCGGGAACTTTGTTGTCTTCTCGAACTCGTGGACTGTCACCTCGTGCGACTTGCCCTTCTTCTTGCGCTTCCGGGGTTGACCGTCGCCGGTGATGTTGGCCATGGCGTTGGCGGGCACTTTGGTCTTGAGCAGGCACTCCTCCTGCTCCGTGTATTTTGACTTTAGTCGCTTCTTCTTCTCGGTGTGCTTGCCATCTTTTTCCTTCTCTTTGTCTTTCTTGCTCTTCTTTCTCCGCTGGTCGGCGGGTTCTGTCCAGCCACGTTTGACTTTGCGATCCTTCAAGGCGACGCCCTCGACGACTTCTGGATCTCGCTTTCGCTTTTTGGACGCCTCGGCAGACTCCTTGGTCTTTTTCTTCTTCTTTTTCTCCTTCTCCTCATCTGCCTTGTCGAGTTCACCGGTCGGCTCCGTCCTCTGTTCCGGCCGAGCCTTCTCTACCCGAAGCTTGTTGCCCTTGAGCGTGGCGCCATTGAGCTTGTTCTTGAGTTTCTCAGCATCCATCTTGGGCAATTCGACGAAACCGTATCGCCGCTCGGGAAACGTCTCGATCGTGTGGTAGGAGATGTTACGCGCCTTGGGGGCGACAGAGGCCGGCAGGACTATATTGACCAGGTCGAGATCGAGGGGACTGATATGTAACCGAACGTAATCGTTGTCGGAGGCAGATGAGGATTGAGGGAGTGCAGTAGACGAGATCACCACAGCCTCAGCAGACATCTCGAACAGGGCGCTACCGTAGAAGTTGTGCGACGCAAGAAGCGCCGTGACTTGTGATGCTTTCAAGGAGAAACTTGAGCGACAGATTTCTTTGGAAAAAAAGTTACAGAGACCAAAAAGAGAGACGGGGCGCTGATTGGCCAAAAAGGAGCTACGTTGATCCGGGGTTCAAGCAACTGTACTACGTAGTAGTGTAGACTCTGAGGTAGGAGGATGTCGGGGATAAAAGAAAAAAAGTATAGAATAACAGTGTTTCTCATCTTGTCGAAAGAGAAAGAAAGAAAATACCTGGATAGTAGGAACCCGAGTGCAAGGACCGATGTCTCAATTGACGCATAGATGTCAACTCCTTTGTTAGGGATAAGTTACCCGATTGGGAAAGCAGACACAGACCTGAAGCATCTCTCAAACAGACACCCAGGAGCTCTTGAGGCGCCTTGATCTGGTAGCAAAGCTCAAACACGCGCTAATTGAGCATACACATAGCGTCTTACTGCCCCGTGAGTCATAATGCTGGGCACTTTCTAGACCTACAAGTCGAAGCTATGATCCCTGAAACTCTCGGGTAGACGCTTGGGACAGTCCATGTCACAGAGTATCTTCGAGCTTGATACGAGACAAACTTTGTTGGATATCTCCAAGAGTGACAGGACAAAGTCGTTCTCTTGCTCGAGATTCTAAAACAGCTTGCTGCTCTTCTGGTGTGATACAAGCTGAGTATAAAAAGCCAATGCTCTCTACCCAACAGTTCCATAGTCTGACGCCAATTACCTCGTATCTGATAATCGTTCTTGAACCTCATCCAGGAATTACAGTAGTCAATATCCCTTTTTCATATCTTCGCATTCATTCACACATCTCGTGATCAAAATGTACTTCCCAGCTCTCCTCGCACTCACAACTGGCGTGCTCGCAGGTAATGCCCATCCTCCGGCTCTACATGAATATGAATACCGTGAACTCACAGCTTACAGCTCCTCGCTCATCCAAGCGCCAGAACCCCTGCTTCGTGATCGGCTCCGAGCCCCTCCCCGAAGAAGTCTCCTCCCTAGCCACCTCGTTGGCGAACACCGTCACTTGCGACACCTCGCAGACAACCATCGAAGACGTCCCAGACGTTGCCTCCGGAGGTGTCACTTTCTCTTCCATCAACTTTGCCGAGTCAGGCCAGACGCCCTTGGCATTCTCTCTAGACCAATTTGCCACGACCTCGCCGCTCGCCAACAACGATTTGCAGTTGTTCCAGGACGAGCTCAACGTCTATGTCGCCACCGAGGCCGGGATAAGATCCGTTGGGGGAGGTCTCGATGTTAAGGTCCCCAAGTTCTTCCTCCAATTTCAGATCGCGCGGATTCAGCAGGCACAGGGTGTAACGTCTGATGTCCCTGGAATGACTGTGGAACATCAGTTGGAAAAGGTACTTAAGAATGCAGCTGGAGAGGATCAAGCCCTCCTGGACGAGGTGAACAACTTGGCCATTAGTCTGGATTAGATAAGACAGACCCAAAATACTATATAATAATACAATAGTGTTATGATTTTCCTTTACAAATCGTACAAGCAACATCCAGTCATTATGATAGAAATACAGCCCACCCGCAAAAACCAGAGAGGAGAAATGCAACATGTCAGAAACGTTCCTAGCCAAAAGACTGCGTCCGCTACGACCCAAGCGCCTTGAAAGAGATATTAGGAAGTGCCGCGGAACCAAGTTGGAGGCTCCTGCTCCCGTCTGTCGCCGCCGATGGCCTTCCACCACGTATCGGTACTCCACCGGATGATTCGCTCGGCTGCACCCAAGGGTGTCGCTGCAGGACGCACGTCAAGGAAGAAGACAGGCTCCCCCGTGGGATCGGGCTCGCCAGAGTAGTAGTCGATAATATATCGAACCTCCTTCTGCTCACCATTGATGTTTCGAGCAACGTACCAGTCGTGTCGATCAAATGGAGGCTCGGTGCTATTGTTTGTCAGTCGGAAGGTCCAAGGGTTAAATTAGCAAAGAACATACCCAAACTTAGAGGGGTAGATCCAACCGAGGACCTGCATCATGGTGGCCTTGGGAGTCAACTCCTTGGGCCGCCCTTGAAATCGGACGAGGCTAGGCTCGAGGTCGGTACCATCCCACTGTCGATCCAACTCCTCAGCGACATGATTTTCGCCTCTTTTGCAGATCTGCCACCCCTTGTAGAGCCCTCGAGCAAATCGCTGCTCCCAACCGAGAATCTCTTGCCATGCGCCCTCGTTCAAGAAGTTGTGAACAGAAACCATGCCTTCGACAGCAGTAATATCGGTGTCGGTGTACCCCTTTCGCAATAGGGCATTGTACATTTGCTGGGGAGAAGGGTACTCCCAGTTCCCGTCACCCGAGCCCTTGGGGATGGTCGACTCGTCTCGTGTAGTGGGCAATTCGAAGGTTTGGTTGGGCGCAGGTTTCTGGGATAGATCGGGAAACATATAGTTGAGAGGGTTCAGCTGGGAGATCAAAGACTTTGGCTTCTCCTCCGTCTTGACGGCATGAGGGACAGGGCAGCCTGAGGAAGCAGGGGCATCGATGGGCTTCTGGCACTTGGCCTCGGGGTTGAGCTTTTCGAGGGACTTCTTGTGCATGGGACATCCAGGCTGATACAAGATTAGCGACGAATCGAGCATACCGGAGAAGGTGAGCGTACAGGAGGCGAGCTGTTGGTGGTCGCCGGATGTCCAACAGGGACATGAAGAGTCGCAGGCGCATCTGCCCAGAACCAGCCCATTGCGACGGCCTGTGAATTAAAAGATTATATGTGATGAGGAGAGATGAACTGGAAACTCGAGGGGCGTCGAGGCCGAGGGTATTAACAAATAGTAACTGGTGCTAGACGATGATGGCGAGGATGAAGATTTGGAGATGGGGGGGGGGGGGGAGAATGGACAAATAGACGAGCAGGAGATTTCCCTGACGCTTTGCGTTATCGGTTATCGCCGCCAACCACAAAAAATTACAGCAGATCCGTCGCAAGAGGCAAAGACGTCCCGCTCTTTCCCGACGCGCTCTGGCACGTGCTTATCCGAATTATTCCCGCAAGAACACCGAGCGCCATTACGGAGTGAAAAGATACGTACTTTCTGTACTCCGTTTATACGTCACTCTTATCCCGGACGTCACCAAACCAACGGTTGGCTTGCGTTCCAGGGGATTGCGGGCATCCCTGCGAGTCTTCTCGTCATTAAGAGCTTTTTGTACTTGCACATGCGCAACACATCAACTGCCCTGAGGTCTATCATTTGAATACCGTCGCCGCGAGGGTTTATCTGAACATGACATTGCTCACGCCTATAACCTCACGATAACCACGTCCTTTCATTGCCGAGATGCAAGCTGGTTTCTGCATAGGCCGGCTTCTTGTTCGTCCGGCCTTCCGAACATGTCCCAACGCTGCCCTCCTTAGTCGACGATTCGTCTCTCAGAGCTCTCGAAGCAGCTCACGGCCGATACGATGGCAGACTCGCTGGTCGAAGAGAATAGTGTTGCGCGCATCTGGTGGTGCAGCTGCTCTAGGGACAGCGGCATTCGTTGAGTTGTCGCAACAAGAGAACGGCAATGATAAGGATACAGGGGAGAGGCGCATGCTTGAAGTATCGCGGGCCGAGGTGACAAAGGGAGTCCCTGCTGAAGCACGCGGGCTCTCTCGGTTAGCAAAAAGCATCAGATACTATCTCGACTTGTTAATAGTCGAGCCCTTGTGCACCGGCTTCCGCTTCCTCCAGCTTGTCGTTATCTTTGTCCCCGTCATTATCACCGTTCCGGCCATCTGGTTTGGAAAACGACACCCGGGCCGAGACAATGAGCGTACGGGCACTCTCTGGTGGTATCGCTTTTTGGTCAATGCCATGGAAATGGCTGGCCCGGCCTTTATCAAGCTTGGGCAATGGGCGGCTTCAAGAACAGACATCTTCCCCACCGAGATGTGCGACATCATGTCCAAGCTTCACTCGAATGCACCGGCTCACTCAATGCACGCAACCCGCAAGACAGTTGAGGCTGCCTTTGGTGGCCGTCGCTTTGAGGATATCTTTGACGAGTTTCACGAAAAGCCACTTGGTGTTGGAGCGATTGCGCAGGTCTACAAGGCCAAACTCAAGCCGGACCTGGCTCGGCCAGATGAGATCAGTGCACACGACTCGTCGCGACCATTGTCGCAAAACGTGAGGCGCAACGTGGAAACAGTGCTCAAAAGCTCGCCTCAAAGAGTACCGTCGTCATACGTTGCTATCAAGGTCCTGCACCCTCACGTTGAGAGAACTGTCCGCAGGGACCTTCGCATTATGCACTTTTTCGCCTCAATATTGAACTTGGTTCCCACCATTGAGTGGCTCTCATTACCAGACGAAGTTGCTCAGTTTGGCGAGATGATGAGGCTTCAGCTTGACCTCCGTATCGAAGCCGCAAACCTGGCTACTTTCCGAAAGAACTTCAAAGAACGGTCCACGGCCTGGTTCCCTTTCCCTTACACCGAATTCACCACCCGAAATGTCCTTATTGAGGAGTATGCCCAAGGTATACCGTTGGCGGACTTTATGGAAAACGGCGGTGGTGTCTTCCAGCACGATATCGCTGATGAAGGCCTCGACGCATTCCTCCGCATGCTTCTTCTCGACAACTTCATCCATGCCGATCTGCACCCTGGCAACATCATGGTCCGCTTCTACCAGTCCGCTCAGCCAGACATTCGTCTGAGGAAAAACCTAACGAAACCCCACCCAGACGAACAAGAGGATGTGACCGAGCAAGTGCTTGAGCGGCTCCGGCCCTACCGTCACCGTAAGAATCCAAAGGCTTGGGAGGCAGAACTGGCCAAGATCGACGCTGAGGGCTTCCGGCCACAACTCATCTTCATCGATACTGGCCTTGTGACAGAGCTGAACGCTGTGAATCGCGCCAACTTCCTCGACCTGTTCCGCGCCGTCGCAGAGTTTGACGGCTACAAGGCTGGGCACCTCATGTGCGAGCGCTGCCGCCAGCCCGACGCGGTTCTGGACAAAGAGGTCTTTGCGCTCAAGATGCAGCACCTCGTCCTCGGAGTGAAGAGCAATACTCTGGCGCTTGGTAACGTCAAGATCGGCGACATTCTGCAGCAGGTGCTCAGCATGGTCCGGAATCACCACGTCCGCCTCGAAGGCGACTTTGTCAACGTGGTCATCAGTATTCTGCTACTAGAGGGCATCGGCCGCAGTCTCAACCCCGACGTTGACCTGCTTAGCAGCTCTCTGCCCATCTTGCGCCAACTCAGCGCGCAGAGCGGTACCGAGATGGCCAAGCATGGTGACTTTTCTATGCTGCTGGTGTGGATGGGACTCGAGGCCCGACGATTCATGCAGGCCAGTATTGACGATGTAAGTCTTTTCTCTGCTTCTTTCCTCGCTTGTTTGGACTGGTATCACCTGGACCTTTTTTCTAACACCACAACAGGTCGAGCGATGCGTCAAATACGATCAACTTTCACCCAATGTATAATTTAGCAATCACAACATTTAACCAATCACCCACATGCGTGAGGAGCACGGCATCGGGGGGCGTCCGGAAAGAACCAAGCATAACAGAGGTTTCAGGCGGGGAGTATACAAGAAGCTTAGCTCAGAGCAACCACAGATCTAGATACACACATTTTTATACATCCTATGAACCAGATAACTAGGTATTACTGCTCATAATAACAGCAAAAATTTAAGATCTACTACTCATGAAGTGAGGTCTAACATATCATCTTCGTTCATTTCCTTTCTCTATACCTGCCTACTCGTACAGTGAGTATCCCACCGAATCCATACACCGTAACGCCTTTGTATCCAAACACATGTCACACAAGCACTTATTCTGTGCTGGCACTCAACTCCATTGACTTGTCCCACAAGTTCCTCAACAGAGCCGCCGTGCCATCTTCTTCGTCACCGCCGACGAGACTCGACCCACTCAGCCGGTCTGTCATCCTGCCATCGTCGTCGCCGCCCTCGTAGCTCGACGCCGCGCCGTTGGTGCGCACCGAGGTGGGCCGCTTGGGCGTGACAGGCCTCCTGGGGTCGGGCATGCTCACGTTGCGAGTGTGTTGGCGCATGGTGAGGTCGGTAGACCGCTTGCCGTTGGTCGAGCCGAGGTTGGAGCGTGGGATGCGGAGGGACTTGTCCGCGCCAGGGAGGTGGTTAAGGCGGGCAAGGGAGCGGGAGACTGAGTTTTGGTATCGACGGACGACGAGGTACTCCATGCCTGTACGTTCCAGGAGCTTGCCGACGCGGGGGTCACGGCTGTTACCTCCATCGTGACCGGCGCCGCCCACGCCGATCAGCGGGCTATGGCCGACTACACCACCGACGCCGCTAACTGCCTGTCCCGGCTCGATGACGGAGCTGGCTCGTTGGAGGTTCAGCTTTTGTTGTGTCCGTGATGTCTGGGCGGGAGGAGGGGTCCGTCGGGCCGCCTTGTGCGCTACCACGCCATCATCGCCCTCTTCCTTCGACGGGACACTGGTGGGGGCCTCGCGCTCACCCGCAAGGCTTCTCACGGAGCGAGGCTTTTGGGGAGTCTCGTCACCCCGGTGGAAGTCCCCTCGGGGCGGTCGGTAGAAAGATCCTTCGCTGGTCAGCCCGGAACCGACGGCCTCGACGAATCTGGATGTGAGCTCGTCCCGGTTGCTCCCTATAAGAGTGCCCGAATCTCGGCCCTCGGACGCCGGAGTAAAGCGTCGAGGCGAAACCTGCACCATATCCGCGGTCATCTGTGGGGGAGCCCCGTGGGATGGTGTGCGCTGCAAGATGCGGGAGGTGAGATATTTCTTTTGATGCGTTCGTTGACGGTCCGGACTCGAAATCGGAGGTTGTTCGGGCTGTTCGGGCGGCCCCTTCTGCTCGAGAGGGGCGTGGTCGCTCGGAGTAGCTGGTCTCGAGTTTCCAGCGTTCTCGTCGGGATGATGTACGGAGTGGTTGCTGCTGTTGATAGAGCCCTTGCGTGAGAGATAGGGCGAGTTAGATCCACTGGCATCGACCCATTCGTCCTCCTGGCCGTCGTTGCCCAAGTCGAAGTGGACCTGGGATTTCCCTCCCGCGGTTTGGGTCTGGTAAACAATTGTGGTGCTCGATGCGCGTTTCAGTTCCGTGGACCGCGAACGCTTGCCAATTTCCGTGTGGGAGCGATTGCGCTTGAGTTTCGTATGGGATGGGCTTTTATTGAGCTTCGTGTTGGAAGGGCTCTTGTTAAGCGTTGCATAGGATGAACTCTTCCCAAGCTTTGTTTGAGATGAGCTCTTTCCGAGCTTTGTTTGAGATGAACTCTTCCCGAGCTTGGTTTGAGATGAGCTCTTTCCGAGCTTTGTTTGCGATGAGCTATCTGCGAGCTTGGTCTGTGATGAGCTCTTTGCGAGATTGCCCGACGAGGAGTCACGAGACGAGAGCTTGGCGTCGCTAGCAACTCGACGGTGGGAATTGGGCCCAGATGCAGCTGCAGAAGTGGTATTACTGGGCTGGCCCGGATGGTCCTCGTCTAGGGGAGCGGTATGTCGACGGCTGAGCTTGGGCTGCTTGGGGACGGTTTTCGAAGCAGGACCGCGGGCGTGGTGTAGGTGACCGACCGTGTGTTGTCGTTGATGATGTCGATGATGGTGATGTCTGCGGTGGCTTTGGTGGTGAACGCCGCTGCTCTCGCTTTGCGAGTCGCTCTCCTGGTGGTTGAGGGGAGGTCGTTTTGATTGGCCGCTCGTCGACGATGCGCTGTCAGTATCCCGCGTGTGAGCCATGGCTGCGCGCAATTCGTTCGATTGCCTGGGTTCAGAATGTGGAAAGGGCGTTTAATGTTGCAGCTTTTCTTCTACTGCCTTGGAAGTGTATAACTTTGTTCCTCCTGGGCGACCCGACGACCAGGGCGGCTATTATCATAGGAGCTGAGGAGAGTCGCAAATATAGAGCTGGTCGACCGGAAGAGGATGCTTTTGCGAACACCGAATCGACTACAGGGAGTATGGAGGGCGCGGTGCTACTATAGCTAGCTAAATATATAGCTCCCTTCGAACTCGAACTTTCCAGACTGCGCGTGATATCAATGGATCGGCCGAGAAGAATCGGTGAGGGTCGAGCGCGGCGGAGAGGCGGAGATGGCTGGCGATCACCTTGCGATACAGGAAGAGATGCGCTGCGCGTGGAGATGAAGCGGGTAAAGAAGAGGCGAGGAGATGTATGGCGTAAAGGGTGAGGAGGAAAGGAGGAGAAACAACTTTTTTGACCCAAGGAAAGACAGGCAAACAATTCCAGACCCAGACAAGCCCCAGACGAAACGACAAACAAACAGCTAAGATGAACTAGTGTTGCCGAGACACCGGGCCAGGACTAGCCAGTTAGTAGCTCGATGATGGGTTTTTTTGGTCTGGGGTGAAAGAAAGGAGAAAGAGAGCCGAGTCTAGAGAATGTGGTAATAAAAGTTGGGCTTTGCGAGACGACGAGCGTGTGCGTGCGAGCGGGCTCGTGAGTTTTGGGTCAGAGTTGAGCGAACGACAAAGAGAGTAAAGCGTGGGGGAACTGATAAAGTGCCACGACGACGACGACGACGATGATGATGATGATGGAATGAGCAGAAGCTAGTTTAAGCGAGTGAGCGCCCGAGCAGACAATTACTTTGGCCATGCAGCTATTAGCGAGCGAGCGAATGTGAGCATGGAGTCATTGGTTAATATGGGAC
The DNA here is from genome assembly GCA_017140175.1 of Fusarium staphyleae. NCBI lineage: Eukaryota > Fungi > Ascomycota > Sordariomycetes > Hypocreales > Nectriaceae > Fusarium > Fusarium staphyleae. The sequence continues at coordinate 9,865 of JADDON010000439.1, forward strand.
ATTACAAAAAAAAAGAAGACTGGATGCGATGCGATGTAACTAGTCTAATCACTTGGTCATCAGCGATTACCAAAAGTCCGCAAACGGAATCTTCCAAGTCATGTTTCCTTAGCATAGGCGCAACCCGAGCATGAATACATAAATAGGTAGCGAATCCTCTGTCCGTCTTCGGGGCCTTGTCGTGCCTTGTTCAGCCAGTAAAGGTAGAGAGCATGTAGGAGCACAATATCTCGTAAAGCTGATGGATGCGTCACTTGTAAGATACCGGAAGCCAGCTTTCGGGGCGTACGGAGCGTGGAAACGACCTTGTGTTAACCCCGGCCCGACTCTATTTCGGTTGCAATCTGCCGGAAAATTCGTCCTCCATGTCCTCCCATCGCACATGGTTTGTTTATGCGGTCAAATGAGGGTTTACCATTGGTGCCTTGTCAAGGATAGTAGACATCGACCGGCATCAAGATATCGATGCTTGACTAGATTCCCATTCCCTTCTAAATTCCTGCGTCTGCTGTTGAAGACTGGCAAGCTACCAGTAAATTGATGACTGGAATCTCTAGTTAGGTGATGCAGACATACATAGTTATCCAATGCTATGCTGCAGCATTTTTTTGTCCCTCCGTGTCCACTACACCTAGTACCGTAGCCGCTCTGGTTGACTATTGAATTTTATCCTGTAGTTAACCATATTCTGTTCATACTACGTATTACTGATTCGCAGCAACAGAAAATAGAAATCCTGAGAGCTCTCTCTGCTGTGGACTAACAAACCGTGCACCTCCGCATTGGCGTTGAACCCCAGAAAGTCAATATCATTCCCCACTCTTTTCTGAGATGACGGGAGTGCCCGTTGAAAACACAGCACGTGACAAATTCCATCTCTCGCCTGCAACCTCAATCATCTCGACTCACTAACGTTAGTTAAGGTAATCGCCATCAATTCATCGCCGCCTCCAAACGAACCAACCTCCCGCCACTATATCATAAAGCCCAACAGCGTATACTCTCTGCTGAATAGCCAGCCGCTTCGCAATCATGTCACCACTTTCCGACCTCGAGGAAGAAAAGCAGCAATACCAAGAACAGGTGCGATGCCCGCTTTTCTACCCAACTCTGAGCCACACTAACTTCTCTCTCTTCACAGCTCGATATCGTCCACGGCCAGATCCGCGACGACCCCGATAATGCCGAACTCAAAGCTCTACAGGAGGAGTTGAACAACTTCATTGACCTTCTCAACGAGAACATTGCTGAGCTCAAGCCTAAGCAGGCGACCAAGCCAGCCCCCAAGCAGCCGTCTCCACCACCTCAGCCCGAGAAGTGGTCGCGCGAGAACCACCCCGCCTTTAAGAAAGCCGCCCCGGTCGAGGAGAAAGAAGAGACGCCTGTCAACTATCAGGTCAACGATACCGTCTTGGCTAAGTGGGTTACTGGCGACAAGGCATTCTACCCGGCGCGTATCACATCAATCACAGGATCCTCGACGGACCCAATCTACATTGTCAAGTTCAAGTCGTATGATAACACAGAGACCCTCCGTTCTCGAGATATTCGGCCGGTATCAAATAAGCGCAAGGCTGACGGTACACCCATCTCCTCGGCGCCTGCAACCCCTCCCGCTCCAGGCCTAGTCACGTCCGCCGGCGCAACGGTCTACCCGGATGCGAAAAAGGACGCCGAGCAAAGTGGTGATGTGAAGCCCCCCAAGGCCAAGAAGCTCAAGGCTAAGAAGGAGCTCGAGAAGAATAAGAACAAGTGGCAAGAATTCAGCGCCAAATCAAAACTTGGCAAAAACCAGAAGAAGGACAGCATGTTCCGCACTCCCGATGGTGTCCACGGTAGAGGTAAGCACGCAATGGTCACACGTTAATAACAACTCAGATTGCTAACCATCCCCTCAGTTGGCTTTACGGGATCTGGCCAGACCATGCGCAAAGACCCGACCCGAAGCCGCCATGTCTACCAAGTGAACGATGAGCTAGACTAATGAGCATTTTCTCTTGGCAGGACATTCAATACGAAACCTACTTGGCGCGCAGTTGGCGTTGGGAAACTTGGGAGCATTTGCTCATGTTTGGTAACATGCCTTGCATTTGATCGTGGCAGAGGCTAACGTTTTGTCCCCTGGCGTTTATTCCAGTTGTTTCTTATCGGAAATCCAACTTATGTAGGAGCGACACCATCTTTATGGTCAGTCGAGGTCAATTAAACACCTGCTCATGACAATTCGTATCGTTCCCCATATTCAAGTGCTTTACTGAACTGAGCCAGGAGTCGGTCACAAGTCCCATTATGTACGCTTATTTTACAAAGTTGTATATATCAAGTCAAGACCAAGTGTCCAGACTAGTTGCTGCCCAGGTTGATCTTGGGGCAGATGTCTTGGGCAATTTTCAAGAAGGCGTTTGCCCTCGAACTCGTGGGCTCCGCGACAACTGTTGGTTTCCCGCGATCACCATCATCTCCAATGTTGGGATGCAATGGGATGTCGCCGATAAAGTCGATATTGTGCTCTTGACATAGCTTTTCCACCCGGGCATTAGACCCAAATATGCTCGTCTCGCCATGACAGTGAGGACATTGGAAGAGCGACATGTTTTGCACGACGCCGAGGATGTTGACGTCGACAGTCTTGAACATATTGATGCCTTTGACAGCATCTTTGGTAGCTAGAGTATGAGGCGTAGTGACAATGACAGAGCCTGCGTGATGTCAGTAAGAAGTAAACGCGGAACCCATTATAGAACACACCATCGAGGATGACTTGTTGCGTAATAGTCAGCTGCGTATCTCCAGTGCCTGGAGGTAGGTCGAGGACCAAGACGTCAAGACCACCCCAGTCGACTTCATGAAGAAGCTGCTGTATCGCTTTCATCACCATGGGGCCTCGCCATACTACAGGGGCATTCTCGCCGACCAAGTAACCCATAGACATGGTCTTGACACCATAGTTTGTAAGGGGAATCAACTGGTTCTCTGTGAATCGTCAGCATCGAGATGAGTATCTGTCGTGACTCAGAGGGACTAACTGCTAGATAGCCTGGGTTCTCCTGAGAGGTCGAACAGGGTCGGAATAGACGGCCCAAAGATGTCCGTATCTAGTATACCAGCACGGTACCCGAGACGGGCAAATGCTAAAGACAAGTTTGCTGAAAATGTGAGTATATCATCTTTTTGAATATGTAAGGATGGGTACCTGCGACTGTGCTTTTACCCACGCCGCCTTTCGCAGATGATACCGCGATGACTTTCTCAACGCCCGTGATGTTGCGCCGTTGAGGACGTTTAGGCCAGTTTGGAGGCGTACCAGACCGAGGGAGGCCCTTCAATTGATCAGCAACATGATTTATATATATACCTAAGGTCTACTGTGAGGATATATATTATTACCAGGGGATTCTCGTGTTGAAGAGCACGCAGAGCCTGAAAGAGACGGGCTGAGGTCGGACGCATCATGAAGAGCCCGAGTGTAGCTGTACCAGCTTTGGTGATGGAGAGACAGGCTGCAAACCTTCTCGGTGTTGGCTGAATCCGGACTTGTTATGACTTTTCAGTTGGTAGAAACATATGTGTCAACCATGAAGCATTGTTAAGAACCAAAGTGATTCCTCATAAGAGATCTCGACCACGGAGCTCGAGCTATTACTTGATAACGTAGCGGCTCTGCTCGGCGCTATTGCTTAGTGACGCTCATGGCTGGGCTGGTGGATTCTGCCGCGTGCCACCGCCCAAAAGTTCAAGACTTGCTAGAAAATTTCCAACGTGGGGGCCTCTGTTGTTGGTGGGAGACCTTTGCACTCGCTGCAAGACATTCTACTCCATATATCGACAATGGCGAAGGCAAAGAGTCGCGCAAAGGAGTTCCAGGACTTGGATGAACACATCGCAAAGGGTAAGAATTCGGTTTATCACGCGCAAAAACGCGATGATTTCTAATCAGTCTTTCAGATCATGACCCCGAGGCCAATGTCGAAGTGAGCGAACATGACAGCGACAGCGAAGCGAGCAATGACGAGAACGCTGGAACCGAGCATTATGTGTCTGTGGGGAAGAGCAAATTGAGGGAGAAGGAGGGCGTGTCCCTCGGTCCACAATACCGAGGCTCGCGTGTATCGAGAGATGCCCTGGACGAAGAGAGCGAGTCCGACGATGAGGAAGATGAGGATGCGGCCTCGGGCGACGAAGAATATGATGACCCCGAGACCGCTGATCTCAAGCGCGACGAGGCCAAGGCGAGCGACTCGGAGATTGAGAGCGACAATGCCCTCGGCGACAGTGATGAGGAGCGTTTCCAAGGCTTTACCTTTCGAGGGAGCTCCAAGCCTAAGAAGCCCACCAATAAGAGAGCTACTGCAGCCGATTACATGTCTTCCTCTGAGGCAGAGGTTGAAGGAGGCGCTGACGTTGACGATGAGGATGACGACGACGACGTGAGTGGTGCAGATCTCGACGAGTCTGAATCAGAAGATGATGATATGGACGATGGTCTTGACAACCTGGTGAATGGTACTGGGGACTCGGATGACGAATCGGAGGAGGATAATGAAGAGGACGATGACGAAGAGGCTAGCGAAGACGAAGACGACGATGAGAGCGAGGACGACGACGACAACTCAAAGAAGACAAAGGCGAAGAACGCAAAGCCCACCATGGCAGCCTTGTCAAACCGAGCCGATGTGGCCAAGGGCGTAGCAATTCGAGAACAGCGCAAAAGCTACGATGGACTGCTTAACCTCCGCATCCGTCTACAAAAGGCCCTCATCGCCGCAAACACCTTTGAGACCCTCAATGATAGCCCAGAGCCCGAGTCTGAGCCCTACGAGGCGGCCGAAGAAGCTGCCATTAAACTGCTTAACACCATCAGCAGCCTCAAGGACAACTTTGGCTCGTCTCGAGCTGGCGACAAGCGAAAGCGCGAACTCGATGTCTCAATGACCAACGATGAAATCTGGGAGCAGATGCAGGCCGAAGAGCAACGATCCGTCAAGTTCAGGGAGGATCGCCTGGAGAAGTGGTCTCGCAAGGTCCAGTCTATCAATGTTACATCAGGAGGCAACCTCGGATCACGCAACAAGACACTCATCAGTGCGCTCAAAGAGCAGCTCACAAACCCGGACAATCGCCTCGCCAAGCGCTCGCGCGTGCCGCGATCATGCGCGCCAGTCCAGGCGGCCAAGGGCGTGTCGGAGGACAGCGACATCTACGACGACGCCGATTTCTACCAGGTGCTCCTCAAGGAGCTTGTAGACCAGCGCACGGTGGACGGCGTGGGCTCGTCGGCAAGCGCGGTGCCGACCGTGATGCTAACGGCGGCCAAGGAGGTTAAGACGCGCAAGAATGTGGATCGTAAGGCGAGCAAGGGCCGCAAGATGCGCTTCACGGTGCACGAAAAGGTGCAGAACTTTATGGCGCCTGAAGACCGGCGCGCGTGGGAGCAGGAGGCCATCGACCGCTTCTTTGGCACGCTATTTGGACGCAAGATGCATCTGAACGAGGAGGAGAGCGAAGACGAGGACATGGGTGTCGACGCAGAAGAGGCGGGATTGAGGTTGTTTAGAAGCTAGATTATGTACTCCGTAGATGATAAAATCATGGCATGGAGTTTTGGACATTGCCGAATTGCCAGACACCCAGAAACATTGTCAACAGCACCAAGTGAACCCCAAGATGCACGACCGGTCCTCCAAACGTCCTCATCGTCGCAGGCGCCTCGCCCTCCAGAGCGTGTCCCCTGAGGCGGACGCAGGCGCGGTAGCAAGGCCAGATGTGCCAGAACGCAAATGCGAGTGCGACGTGACGGGCGACGTCGTCAAAGGGTCGTCGGATAAAGATCAGGACGATGAGGTTGGACGTAAGAAGGAGGCCGCCGAGGGACTGCAGGAGGAGGGCTGTCGGAGGGGGCAAGGGCTGGATGTGTGAGGATGGGCGGAGGATGAAGGACAGGGCAGCTGGGGTTTCGATGAGCATGTGGATGAGGAAGGGAATCGTTGTGGAGGACATGGTGTGTGGTTTGGTAGATAGGTGGCGATGGTGGAGGAGGAAAAGCATTGGTGGTGGCCGATTCTGGCGAGTACTTTACTTTTAGTGGGATAGTCGTCATGGCAGGAAAGCCACGATGCTACAATATTGGAGTTCCTGACTTATAGGGATAGAAATAAGAGTCATAGGTAATACTTGAGATATATATATCTGAGGGTTAGGATAGAGTTGGAGATATTTACGCCAAGGTGCAAAATAGCTGATCGATCGGCTGATTAGAACACACAGTTGGTTCGCTGGTAGATATGGAGTAGAGTATCGATATGGATATAAGCTTGATCCTCTTGTGAGAGACGGACGCAAACGTCCGAAGAACCGTTATATCTCGGACATATTGAGAATAATTGAACTAAAGAAGAAGACAGAGGCAAAAAGGGAGAGGGGACAATTTCGAGTCTATGTTCTTTAACGAGAGGATACAGAGTCAGCCGCTCAAACTGAGCCACAGGAAAGCGGCGGGTTAATACCGTTACAGCAGGAAGTGGGTGGGACCTCAGGAACCCAGCATGACCCCAGAGAACGAGGTGTGGCTGCAAGCAAGCTGATGACTGGGGGTTTTGGTCATTGCAGAGAACCTCATTGGCAAAGGGCTATATAAGAGACCCTGTCATGATACAAGGGGCTGCGCTGCGACTATGCTTCAGACATGGTACATCGGCCGCTGACGCTGACTGGAACTATGAATTAGTTCAAATACAGTCTTGGTAGAACGCTATCTAACTAATTATATTTGAGAGAGTGTATTTTATAAGCTAAATGCCTCCTCAGACTGAATCCCATCTCTTGGCTCTTTTATGCGCTTAAAGCCTGTACTGTATCATTACGCCGCATCTTGGCCATCAGCTCCCCTCACCCAATCGACATCCAAGACACAGCCAGCCCTTCGTGGCGATTCGTCTGGTCTTACTTTTTACACCTCAACCTCGGTTCTGATTTCAAAACCCTTTGTTTTCTTACGAGTTGCTTTTCATTTCAAGTTGTTTGTCGACATTACCCGCTGTATCTCCTCCCCCTCACGTCACTTACCCCTGCCTGTGACAGCTCTTTCGATATCAAGCGTCACCTGTTCTGGCGTCGAAACAGCGTCATCGATCTCGCCGAGACTTCTCACGCAGGCATACCAGTATAACAGAGGCCGACGATTTAGAGGCGTCACCGATTTTATCTCATTCTTGCAGAGTATTTCAATTGACTTCAATCCTTCTGCGTCTTCGCCTTGGCCTCAGAACAACCTGTCTGGGCCTTCAGTCATTGAATCTGAGCCTTCTCAACCAAAGAAACTGTTGGGGACACAAACCTTCAGCCATGGCAGCACCGAGCACCTTTGGGGAGTTGGGCCTTTCTATTGTCGGCATCGGCAGCGAATACCCTGCTCACTCCCTCGATCATACCGCTGTTGATATCCTCAGTCAGCGCTTCTACCCGGAGAGCGCATCGTGAGTGCTTCCCTTATATAAGAGGCATGGCAGCCACGCTGACTACGCGATGTTAGCATGAAAAAGGTCCTCGCAATCAACAAATACACCGGTATTGAATCGCGATCCTCCGTCGCGACTCCGGACCACCCAGCTGTCAACCAGAAGGATGCCCCCTCAATAACCGAGCTTCACAAAATCTTCCAGTCCGATGGCCTCCCTCTCGCCATAAGCGCTGCTAGCAAAGCCATTGCCGAGGCCAAGATCGATACCCGTCTCATAACTCACATAGTCGCCACGACCTGTACTGACAGCGCGAATCCCGGGTTTGATCATTTCGTCCTCAAGGGGTTAGGCATCACACATGCGGTGGAAAGGGTTCTCTTACACGGAGTGGGCTGTAGCGGCGGATTGGCGACGCTTCGGACCGGCGCAAACCTAGCCTTGGGACATACAGCCAGAGGCCTGCCGGCGCGTGTCTTGTGTGTGGCGCTGGAGGTCAGCACCATCATGGTTCGAAGCGAGCTCGACAGTATCAACGAGCTGCAGCAGACAAGGATAGGCGCGTGTCTCTTTTCTGACTGCGGCAGTGCGGCGGTCTTAAGTAATGGTATCGGAGAACCTGCGGAGCCTGTCTATGACCTACTTGGCTGGGACTACAGGACAATAGCTGACACAGAAGACGACCTAGGGTTTGATGTCGATCCAGCTGGTAAGCCATAGCATTATAACATCGTTTGCTACTACCGCGGAGTGACTGACAATAAGATAGGCTGGAAAGTGATACTTACACCACGGGTGCCCAAGCTCACAGCCGCCTCAATCGCACCCGCGTTCAACGATCTAAAAGCATCGTTACCGCATCTTCCCCAAGATTATCAAAAAGCTTGCGACTTCGACTGGGCCATGCACCCAGGCGGTGCCACTATCCTTTCGGGCGCCGAACGAGCCATGGATATCACAGCAGAGCATATGCGAGCAAGCTACGACACCTACATCAATCACGGAAACTCGAGCTCTGCTACCATATTTAGCGTCATGGATCGTCTTCGCTCCAAGGACATGGACGCAATGGCCCCAGATGGACGCGTGCGCGACTATATCGTCGGATGTGCTTTTGGACCTGGTATATCCGTCGAGATGTGCATGCTGAAGCGCAACATGAGCCACGGTAAAAGGGTGAACGGCCTGCAAACGCCTCCCGCAACACCGGCCGAGATGGAGAGTGAGCCGAGTGAGGTCGGAGACGGCGAGTGGGACGCCGAGATCAGCGGGTCTTCAGACGGGAAGGATCCGATGATGGAGTCGTGGGACCAGGATGCTGCATTTGTAGCCGAGGCTTTGGAGCATTTAGATCTAGATTAGCAAGGAGTTGGGTAGCATTATGTTGATATAAGGTAGCCTGAGGGTAACAAGAGAATAGAGTTCATCACCAAGCACATGCCAAGGTACCAAGTTTCCACTTACCCCTGATTACTCGTCTACTAAGCGACATCGGAGTATGACTTGGATGGGGGCCCTCGTGTTGCGAAAGATGAGCTTATTTCTCCCTTGATATAGGATGTGCAACAGTCCAAAGCTAAGCTTCAGCCGTTTAGAGTACGGATACGTACGTACGGAGCCGAAATCGAAGGGTACCGTCTCGAGACTCCACTTCTCGTACCTATTACCCGTTCAAGACAAACAGCCCGTGGTGTATGCTGGCACTGGGTACGATTCATTCAAGATAATGTTTCACTTGGAACTCCTCGTTATTTTCTTGGGAGCTACTATTGATCGGTGCCGTACACAAAGAGCTGGGTTAATAAAGGACCTAGTTAGATGTCCCGATGCCATGGACTGGGATTGCCGCTCAATATCACCGCGTGGCTTCTGGCTTCTTCTTGCAACGCCCCTACCACCTGTTCTTGAACGCCAGCCGCTAGAGAACGCACCGACGCCATTTTGCGGTGATAGACAAGTGCCAGTCCTGGGTGAGAAAAGTAATTATGATGTGAAATGTGTACGGATACGTAAGTCAGAGCAAATGTTCAAAAGGCGTAGATGACAAGAAACGGGGCGTACATTGCCAAGAGGGACATGGGTACAAAAGCAGGCCTGACAGGATAAGTCAGTCAGCCTTGCGATTGAGCTAGCAGGGGGTCGACCCAGGGTATTGTCTCTTGCGGAACCAGCTGTGATGGTCAATGCCGTTTTGGCGGGAGATCTGCATCTGCGTTGTCTGCGTAGATGCCGAGGTTGGTGGATGCTGTACGGAGTAAGGTTTTAGGGGAAGCCTAAGCATGCGCGTATCCTTGAACAACGGCCCTTCACAGTAACCATTACGGTGAGCCTGAGGAACCGCCAGGCGAACAAAACCACTTGACTGCAACCAAGGATCCGAGATAAAATCTAGTACACTAGTTAGTTAGTATATATGACCTTCTGCGATAAGATGGGGATAGAATTTGTCGAAGCCGAACCCGACTCGGAAGTACGGATATATCGTCGGCTTATACTGCGAAGATTCCACAGCGGGTTCCACAACATTGGTCTTTTGTTACCATGTGGATGGGATGGTCATCCACCTCGTGGCATCAACATGGGGGTTCAAGAGGAAGCAAAATTCGTGACTCCACGATTCCCCTTCTCTAGTAAAGTTCGTCTAACTAGATGAGGGCTGAAAGGAGAGCAGGGGTTGGAAGCTTTGATTGAATAAGGAGACAGGCTTTCTGTACGGAGTACACTCAGACCCTAGCCCGGGGAACCTGCGTGGGAGACAATTTCCAAAGTCACCACCACCACGAGGATGAAGGGCAGCCAATTATGTGAGGGCCTGAAGCGAGACGATATCCCGAAAGAGAAACTCGTCTAAAAACAGCGCCCTGTGGTTTGCGGTTTGGCAGCAAGGCCCACTCTCGCTAGGAAATACCACAACATTGGGGGTTCGAGCTATCCCAGGTACGGCGCGATGGAGGCGTGGCAAGCTTGGGAACTTGCGAAAACAGCAGATCCGAATCGTACGCGAGATGGGGTGGCTAGCTTCGGTTTCATGGTATGAGTCAAAGAGCGTCGGCTCTGTTGGTCATGGGTGTTGCGAGAAGCTTCGAGCTCGAGGTTGAGTAGATCATGTCTCTTACGACTGTCGCTTCGTAAAGATTTCAAACCGTAACGTTATCTCATCCTTTCTCAATAGATCCAGGATGGCCCGTATCCTCAACAAGCACAAAGGAATCAAAACACACTCCATACTGAGTATATACTTTGCGACTTGAGCTGCGAAAAGTGACCATGATATCCTGCGAAGCGCATGGATCGTGTAGGGCGCGATGCCGGACCGTCCGGATAAGGAGCGCGGTGTTTAGTTGACATCATGGTGGACTGAATAAGAGAATGGCACTCCTGATCGGGCAACTGGGGTGGGTGGACTTTGCAGGGTCTATAGAGAGGGGTTGGCGTTCGACGGCGTGCGGATAGGAGTGAAATTCGTCGGGGAAGAGAGGATTTCTCTGGCGCTGGGTGTGAGGCGCGAGGAAGCCCTTAAGTATTTCTCCGTACAGCGTACTGAGTTGGGAGCAAGGGCGTGGGCGCCTAAGAAGTGGCTGCTGGGTTAAAGAGGAGAAGAGAAGTAAGTTCTATGACACCTCTGGCGCTGGTTTGGTTGTAACTCTGCCTTTTGTTGTTTAAGTTCATCGACATCCCCCTCCGCGGCTGCATCAGTCAAAGACCTCCATACCACATCCGTCCCAAGGATATGCCACCCATATTCCGCGATCTGAAAAGAAGCCAGCCGTGACATGCACAGATACGACAGACTTGCGCTGGGACGGGATATGCTTTGATGGGCGAGGCTGACAATACAGCCTAAGGGTTACACACAGGCAGTAGTCATCCACAGCAATCGATACCTCGACAGCGTCGTAGCGCTGACCAAATAGATTGCGAGGACGCCCTTCCAACAGGGACAGGCAGGACAAGACAGGTGCCGACCTGAGTCTCGAGTACGTTATCGACCGTGGTACAGCTCCAACCCAACCGACTCCTTCATTATCCGCCATTGTCCGCCATCGTCCGCCGTGTTTGGCCGTCAAGTTTCCGCCCCAGTCTTGCTCGGTTCCGATCCTGACCTCCCTGTCGGTTCCGCCCGGAATTTTGGCTACGCACCTCGGCAAATACCCACAGCAAGCTCTTGTTGGCTACGGCTGGGAACTGCCCTCGGAAGACCGTCAGCGGGAGGTTCAAGTTACGATTTGGGTTGGCAAAGAAGTAGTAAAAAGCAAAAGGTTGAGAAAGAAGAAACTCAGCAGCACTGGCGGGCTTTTACGAAGGGTTTGATGTGGTAGGCGTGGAGGAGCTCCCAGGATCCGCAGGTGCAGCAACATCCGGCACTTTCCAGCGCGGGCTACTGGTTGGAGAGGCAGGTGCAGGGGAAACTCTGGGTCACGTGGTGATAGGCCATCCTCATCTCGGCGTTGGCAGCGGCGAGGGCAGCATCTGGCGCAGTCCTCAGCGGGGTGCGGCCCTGGCAATACCAATGCCTTATGATGGCGGGCAGTTCGCGCCGATGCCCTCTCCCATACCCTTAACAATTCCGATCCCGGGACAAGGACAAGAACACGGCCACGGTCATCACAACGCTCGTCACTCGCACGCTTTTCCCGTACATCCACATTCGCATTCGCAATCCCATCACGGTCACGTCGCTCAGGCTCAGGCTCAAGCTTCTGGCTCGGTTCATAGCCCATTCGGCACAATGGAGCAGATCGAGACTCAGGCCAGCGACCTGCGATATCTCTCTCAGGCGGCCCCCGTGCTATTGAGTGCCACACCGAACTCCTCCGCCGGCCCCAGACTCGGAGTCGGGGGGAGCGGAACTCCCGGAGGCACTCCCGGTGTAGGTGCTTCCGCGGCGTCGGCTGCTGGCTACGACGCGACACCGCAACCACAGACCTATCCGAGTCCCGGTTCCGCCTCTGTCGGAGACAATTCCGCCCCGAGCGTAGGCGCGTCTAATGCCAATAAGAGAAAGTCACTGGATGATGGATCAGCCTCCGGAAAGCAGTCTAGGAGTAAGAGGAACCGGGTGAGTCTTCTTTCAATTTCTTTCTATCTGCGACGAGACTCAGTCACGATGAGATCAAGAGGGATGTCTTGACTGAGATGTAAACTGCCTACATGATGGCGATGATAAGAGACACAAGAGCATCAGGCAGAAACTGCACCACCTCGCGTATCGAGTCTTGGTTCACATAACTCTCATCGGCTCGTTGGTTGCACCACGTCTTCTCATACCGGTCCCTTGGGTCGGTGTCTTGGTTTGACCTCATATGCCTCCACTTTCGTCTCATCTCAGCTGTCTCATCTCATCTCATCCCACATCGGTAGCCTCATCGTCTTGACCCCTTACTACCTTGATCACCTCTTCCGTCGCATGAGCCTGTGGCTAACCCTGTTGGCGGCTATAGTATATATCAATAGCATGGTTAGTTTGTTCCCCTTCTATCACGCATCATCGTTGTTGGCACGAGCACTGTCTTCATTCATCCAACCGGCTTGCATCTACTGTCTCTCGCAAAAGACAAATCCTTTGCTAATCATATTCTAGCAACGAATGCAAGCGGCGTAAAATCAAGTGCAATGGAGAAACGCCATGCCAACGCTGCGGCAACCTCAACCTCGCTTGTCTGTACGCCCCTAACTGCTGTTCCAATAACTTCAAGGAGTCGGATGACTTCAAGCAAGTCACGTCACAAATCGGACGGCTTCAAGATGAAGTCGGCTGGTTGCATCAGACCGTGAAGGCCCTTCAGTCCGAATCGACCCGCTTCGCCTCAATCAGCGATCGAGCCGTTCCTCTTGGCACCTCAACTGTTGCCCCATCCCCTGCTCAGAGCTCGAGTTCTATCAACCGTCATGACCCTATCCTCTCCAAGTATGGTTCATTCCGTGGTCCAACGAGCATGGCCTACAGCTTAGATGTTGCCAACAATACGATAAACAACATGGGCTACAGGGGTATCGCTGATGGCGACGAAAACGCACACATGAATGACAGTCTAGGCATGTCGTTGTCTCGGCCCGCAGACCCCATCCATGAGTTCGACAAGGACGAAATGACCCGGCTATGTCGATTACACGAAGAAGAGATTGGAATCATGTATCCTGTCCTGAATGTTCAGAACGTAATCTCTCATGCTAAGAACCTAGCACCTTTCCTGGAAACCATGCGGCAACAGAACCCTCGGGAGCTGATAAATGATGAGAAAACTTTGCAGTTAAAGATCATCATGTGTTGCGCGCTTGTCGTGGAGGAACATGCGCATAGCGACAAGGCAATTCGATTGTACGATAGCATGGAGCCGGTGCTCAATCGCAAGCTCATGTCGGAGGCTGCAGACGTTGCCACTTTACCATTATTGGCGCTTGTCGCTGGCTACCGATTCCTCTCCAATGATGAAGTCTTGGCGTGGCGAGTTATGGGCCACGTCGCACGACTATGCCTGGAGCTGGGTATCAACCAAAGGACGGGGCTGTTGAAGATTCAAGACGAGGAGGAGCGTAAGAATGCTCTTGTGAGCTTCTGGTCAGCATACGTACTGGATCGGCGGTGGGCTTTTGCAACGGGGCTCCCATTCGTCGTCCAAGATGACGAGATTGACTCCCAGCTCCCCTTCCCGGTTAGTGGTTATGTCCAGCCATCTCAGACTTATTTCCGCTGACAAGTAATACAGGAGGAGTACCCGTATCTCGTGGCTATGATCACCTACTCTCGAATAGGGGCAAGGGTCTGGCGGCAGGTATCGCATTTCGGCCCTGTTCTGGCACGCGACTTGCGACTAGAAGAGTTGGAAAGCGTGGATCAAGAGCTTCTGCAGTGGTACGAACAGATTCCTGAGGAGGTCAAGGTACGCAATTGGGACAAAGAGAAGCAAATAACATCAACGCCATCATACAATCTTCAACGTCTGAGGATATGGACATATCTGCGACTAAACCAAGTACGTCTGTTCCGTTATGCAATACTACAGTAACTGACCGTTCTCAGATGCGGATATGGCTTTATACGCCAGTGCTGCATAGCGCGACGAGCATCATGGCACATCCGTCACAGTCAGAACGCGTCGTTGACATCGCCAAGGACACAATCAGATATCTGAACCACCTAAATAACACGACAAATCTCTACCGGAGGGTCCAGGTATTTTACCATCAGTTCTTAACCTCGGCAATCGCTGTCGTCTTTCTTGCCTCGGTTCACGCCCCAGTCCGTTTCAGCGCAGCCTGTCGAGAGGAGTTCTACATGGCGCTCGAGTTGGTCAAAGACTTGTCGGCCAAGAGCTGGGCTTCGCAACGGCTCTGGCGGACGATAAGGTCTCTCAAAGATGTGGCGCCAAGATTCGGGCTTAATCCAGAAGACGATCCGCAGTCGACAGCCGCACTGGGGATGATAGGGCTGGCTCGTGGCCACATAGACCAACAACAACAGTCTTTCCGCAAACCCTCAATGCCGGGCCAGCAGTCGCAGGTGGCGACACCAGACCCGGTAGCCCAGAACGGGTCTAGGATCCAAGCCGAGATGTCCCGGATGTTTGAGGGCTATGTAGGCTTGAACGGATTCCAATATAATGGAAATGAGGAACAACAAGGGTCGGGCTCGAATACGGATATGTCGGCGTCGGATACACCTGGAGGTAATTGGATGGATAGCACAGTCTTTCCGCAGTTTAGAGAAATGTATTAGTGGACGGGAAGCGGGTGTATAGATACCATGTCTCTATTAACTCTGATGATGTAGCGCGAATGGTACAATGAGCGCGCGTGCAATTATGGAACATGTGCTTATGGTGACTAGCAATAAAAAAATTGAGAAACGGGAATTTCTAATATTCAGTATGTAACGTTTGTGACCTAATGTTGGAAGCGTGAGCTTGATGAATGAAGCTCGCTAAGAGGGTGCAAGCGAGTTGGAGTTTATAAGTCTTTGGAAGGATCTTTTGTAAGCAGCAAAGAAGGGCAAATTCACAATAGCAAGAATGATTGTGCAACCTTTCTAAGAATATTCACATTTGCTGTGTTGTTGATATTTCCTTGATTTTGCCCGTGGGTTAAGACTAACATAGATGTTAGTTACATCATGATGCCGTGCGGGACGAGACTGCAGTTATCGATCGAATGAGGCCAGGGTTAGGCATTTCCACCTCGCCATAAACCGTCACCACAGCTGTCGAGCATGGCTCTTCTTAGCTTCAGCATTCGAGAGCTGCTGCTGCTGGGCATTGTGATTATCATAGGCCTGTGGATTAGGGAACAGAGGGTATCGAAAATAACCCGCAACGGAGAACCTCTCAGGTACGTCGTCACTCATTCCACTCACTCTCTGAACGACAGACTCATGTATCCAGGAAACCTCCCAACACGCTCCCCGTTATTGGAAATGGAATCCTCTTCCTCCAGCCCCGCCAGCGGCTCTTTGCCTCGTTTGTCCGCTGCGAGCGGCTCTTTGGCTACGAGACGCTGGGTATCTCGGTACCATCCCTTCCGCCGGGCGTCATCGTGAGCGACCCGCGCAACCTGGACTTTGTGCTCCGCAACGAGGGCGTCTTTGAAAAGGGCGACTTCTTCAAGCAGCGGTCCTGGGACCTCTTTGGCCACGGCATCATCAACGTCGACGGCGACCTCTGGCGGCTCCAGCGCAAGGCTGGGCTGCGCTTCCTCTCGGCGCCGACGCTGCGGGCGCTGACGAGTGTGCGGCTGCCCGAGTATCTTGAGCAGGCTGTGGGATCTCTCCGACGGAGTGTCACGGAGAGGGAGGTTGTGAACCTGCAGGTGGTTGTGCATGAGGTTACGACGCAGTTGATGGGACGGATGGCGTACAATATGGAGATGCATGCCGACGATGACTTTACTGTTGCTTTCGAGTACGCCTCTGGAGCTACCGCTGAGCGCTTCCAGAATCCACTGTGGTTTCTTAAGGAACTGGTCACTGGGGCTCGGTTACGTCGTGCCGTTACGACTGTCAAGGCATATGGCAGACGCATTGTCACGAGCGCTGTGGCTGATCGAAAGGCATCCAGGGGAGACAAGGCTCGGTCCGATGCACCAGGCAGTCTGATTCAATCACTACTCGACTCGATTGGGGACGAAGACCTCGTTGCTGATGCAGCGCTGAACTATCTCTCAGCTGGTCGGGATACTGTTGCGCAGGCCCTGACGTGGACACTCTATCTTCTCATGAAGCACCCGCATGTAGCAACCAGGCTGCGTGAAAGGGTCCAGGATCTACACGACGAGGTAGGTGGTGGATCTTCAGAGCCTCTGGCTGCCGAACTCCTCACGCCGGTACGGTTACCGTACCTTTTAGCAGTGTTTTATGAATCTCTTCGCCTGCGACCCCCAATCCCCTTCGAGATCAAGCAAGCCCAGCAGGCCACGACCCTCCCTGACGGCACCTTTCTACCCGCCGGTGCCATCGTCGTGTGGTGCGCATGGGCAATGGGCCGCTCCCGTACGATATGGGGGCCCGACGCCGACGACTTTGTCCCTGAGCGCTGGCTTACCACCTCGCCCTCGGGAGAAGTGACGGTCGCCCAGCGGCCGGCGGCAGAGTTTCCCGTCTTCAACGGAGGGCCGCGCGTGTGTCTGGGCAAGAAGATGGCGGAGCTGGTCGCGGTGCAGATGCTGGCGCGGCTGGTGGTCCTGTTTGAATTTGTGCCTGCCTTTGAGGGCGAGAGGGTGAGCAAGAGTAGTCTGACGCTGCCCATGGAGGGAGGGTTGCCGGTGTATGTGCGGTATGCAACACCGGCCTCACGGATACAATCACGGGACAAAACGGTGTCAGATATGAAATGAAAATGCTCTTATTTTTACCCCTGGTATCTCAATGCATAGAGCACGCTCAGTCAAAAGTGATCTTGGACCCCGCAAACGCCGCCGTCTTTGCCGAGTCCTTTGCCTTCTTGCGCGCCTCCCAGCTGGGATGCAGCGGTCCCTCGTCATCCTTGTGCGTCGGCGGCCTCTTGACCTCAGGCCTCCTCGTTTCGCCACCCGTCCTCGTGAGCGGGTTCTGTATGCCCTTCTTCCACGGTGTGCGCTGCTGATCTTCTCCGCCCTCCACGGCACCGCGCCTCATATCCCATCCTGAGTCCCGACCGCGCTGCTGTACGGGTTTCTTGAGGTGCTTCGCCTTGGTGCCGAACTTCTGCTCCCAGATGAGCTGGCGGGCACGTTGGCCGCGGCGCTTCTTTGGTGGTGCGACGTCAACGTCGGAGGCCGACTCGGAGCCGGAGATGTAGCCGCCCATGAGGGAGGGCAGGAAGGTGGAACTGGTGGGACGGGCGGGTGCCGAGGCGGCGGTGTCTTTCTTCTGCTTCTTCTTGGTTGGAGGTGGTGAGGCGGATGAAGAGATTGAACGTCGTTGGCGGGCTTCTGGTTCAGAGTCTGACTCAGAATCAAGCTCGGGTTCGTCGTCTGAGCCAGAGATGGATATGTCGTCGAGGTTCACCTTTTCCTTGCCCTTGAACCGTTCGAATTTCTCGTCATCGAAATCGTCGTCCTCATCGTCCGAGCCGCCGAGCAAATGGTCGTACTTGGACAATTCGTCTTCCTCTTCAGCTTCGGCCTCACTATCAAGATCTTCAGGCTTCTGAGCACCATCGTCGTTGTCCGAGAAACCTTCAAACTCGGACTCTTCATCCTCCTCCTCCTCCACTGATTCACGCACGTCCTCCTCGATAATGCTTTTCGCAGCCTTGGGCGCCTCTTCTATCCGATCAGAGGGTTGTTCCTCCTGCTCTTCTCGCTTGGACTTGCGCACACGCTTCCCCTTTTCGGGCAAAGGGACATCGAGGGCTTGGCAGACAGCACTAACGGCGCGATTGATGGCTTGTTTCACAGGGTCGCGGTTGTAGAGTCCACTTGTGACATTGTGCAGAGCGGCCTTCTCTTCTGGCGATATTTCAGGCTTGGGAAGACCGGTGCGAATCTCTTCTGGGAGGTCTGGTGATGCGGCGAGGGTCTTGTGTTTGAGGATGGACGAGTACATGTGCGCGCGAGCGGTCTGGTGAAGGTCGAGAGACTGCGCAGTAGATAAGTTAGTAATTGTTGAGCTTTGCTTCATAGCGATTGGAGGGGCGTCACCTTTAGGACCATCACCTCGCGATCCAGTCTTTCCTTCTTCTCAGGCCCGAGGCCATCTTCTTGAAGTCTCTTGCTGAGCCTCTGACGCTCAAACCCCTTTGCGGCTTTGAGAGCCTTGGAGACGTCATTGCAGTGCTTCTCAAGCTTCTCGGCCAAGGTGGGTTCCCCGCGTTTTCGTTTTGGCATTTTGGTGGTTGTGTGAAGGTCTTTTATGTTGCAAGACGTTCGCGTCGCAAAAAAGTTGGACTCGGAGCCGCAGAGAAACCTCTGTTAGTGCGAGCAGTATGTGAGCACTGTGCTAAGCGCACTCGAAGTGCCTCGCTGCACAGTGCAAGACTAGTCCTGTGGGCTAAATAAGTTAGCCGCTGGATCCTTGCTTCAATCCACATGGAGATAACTAACGTTAACTTAGATGGTGGGGGAGTTGACGATGCGGGGACAGATACGACTTTAACGTTAGTATAAGTTATCTTTATGGAATAGAAGTGTCAAACGCAGACTCTGTAGTCATAAAAGACAGCTGAAGCAGATAACTTTAGGTACATAAAGTCGTGAGTTGAAGTGACTTGTCGAAGCAGGACGAGTTGGTAAAATGCCTGTGAGTTCGTAGAGATCATACTGACTTCTCGTTGGCTACAATGGTTCATTGCGCCAGGCTCATGATGATATGGTTTTGTAAGTCCTATGTGGCTCTAAAATATTATTGCTCAAGTTTTGAGTTGTTTCACGGCTCAGCACGGCTGTTTATTCACATAAAGCCCATAACTATACAAACAATCCTTTTATAAGATAATATAAGTCAAACTCAAGGCACTCTAAGCCGTCGACGGATCGATGCTGGCCAAGTACAGAATTAATTACATTCAAACTTCCACCGCTATAACATGTGAGATCACAGAAGAACGCCTTGGCTTCAACCCACCGGTTGAGATCAAGACACCTTTGTACGAATGGACAAGCCGGTAATACCCAGCACTGACTTTTTCTGGCACGAAGACCTCGGAAAACGCCCGAGATTATATTTAAGTAAACATGCGCTGGCTGTTGATCGACGGATGCATTGCTTGCACGCAACAGATAACCGTGTTACACTTACCCTCTCCCTTCCGCTCAGAAGACACGAATAGCATCCGGAGGCCTCGCAGCAGCGATTACCCGAGAAACAAAGACGCCCATTGCGTCAGACTCTTAGTGTGAACTTCCGGTACGTCACTAAGCTGTCGACTTGCGTGAGATTGTCACGGCAGAGCTCGGTTATGGTGTTTTCGCAGCATAACAATAGCTTTAACTGGACCATGGCCCGGCAGTGTATCTAACCAGGACAAACAGTTGCGCCAGCATCCATTTTCCATGACTAACCTCGGATATAGATCAAGGAGTTGCGCACACGTCGAGAGCTGGCACGTTGCTGTATCTCGCATCCCGAGCGGCGGATATGAAGTCCGGCTCGGGCTCGGCAGCTTGCCGGCGGGCTTCGCAGCATTAGCTCGGGAGTCCCACTAACGCGCTGGCAGCACGCTGGGGAGCTTCAAGAGCCATCGGTTCTGGGAAGCCGAGAAGTGCCTGGATTATTGACAAGGGGATCAGATTCACGCAATTTGAAGTCCGGAAGGCAGCGATAGCCCCTGGGGATCCGTAGGGCTGGCTCCATAAGTTGTCTTGGGGTCTTGGCTGATCCTGTGCTCGCACTTGTAAAGCCGGTCGGTCGTCCACGTTATGACAGGCTAGTTGACCCCCAAACAATGAAAAGAACAGGCTGTAGCATCCTCACCATGATGGACGTTGGTTTTACCCATCAACCCCGTGGATGTATGCACGATAGACATCCCCCCAACGTTGCTGTGCAAGCAGGTCCAGAGAAGTAATGAGAGGACTCCAGAATCAGCAATTCGCATTGATCTTGGGGGTTGGGGTTTTCCTCCCGTTCCTGTCCAAGCTCGGGGATGGGTACCGAGGAAGATGTCGGTGGGCTTGTTGAAGCCCCAACCTTATTCACATGCTTGTGGTTTTTTTTTGTTGTTGTCTGAAACCATCATGGTGTCCTGATAAGCATTCCCCCTTTGGACCTGGAAGCTTCCTCGGGCATCAACGCCGGACTTGCAAAAGAACGAGCTGTTCATCATGGGATCCTAAGACACGCCCCGTTCCAAGGACCCCACTAGACGGCAATCCAAGCTCTGATGCACGCTATATCGGCTTTGAGGCTCTCTCGGCCTGTAGCGTGCGTCTCCACTTTTGCTTGCTTTATGCCGGGGCTATGGTCCTTGTAGACGCCCTCAAAGGACAGGGTCTTAAGGAAAGGAAGGGTTTCTGGCAATTCGTACTCCGTACTCCGTGCATATCCGTGAACTGTTCAAGGAATTCAATCTCCTAACCAACTAGTTAGCTTCTCTGTCTGCAGTTTAAACGGGTAGTTAGCTGTGACACCCATGCTCTGGTCCCTGACCACGACAAGGATATACATCTGTGGAAATAGAGTGTGTTTTCAGCAAATCCGGTTTTAGCTATGCGTGGTTTCTTGCAGTTTACAGCCGAGGAGGACGGCCAAAAGAATACACGTCTTGGTGCAATGATAGCCATGAGATATTAACGTTAGTTACATGTCCGCCCGTGTTTTGAGTGGATCCTTTGATGCTCAAAGCCGCGATCCACCACGAGCCGCCTCGATTGTTCCCGCGCGGTTGAAGGCATCAAGCTTTGGTTACTTTTCCCGGTCAGATTTGCAATGCCGGCCGAAGCCTCCCTAGCTGTGGCGCTCATTGCCCATGATTTACACGGTCGTGCAGCTGAGGATGAACTTACAGCCGGACCTGCATACCTCGGTGACGGTTCATCTCACAATTCACCAACAGTTCCAATAGCCAAGGTTAGACAACCCCAAGGCCAAGCATCTCCACGTCCACACCCAGCGCAGCCGCAGCCACAGCCACACGACGCTTGGCCAATTGCTTGCTCTGCGGTTGCGTAGGCCAACAGGTGTAGAAGCCCCCTCACCTCTACTAAGCTCATTGACTGGATGGATGCCAGGCTCGAGTGGAAACGCAATGCGAGACTTGTGGCTTGCTACTCGATGGCATAGAGTATCAGTTTAGACCCTTTCAACAAGAGATAGACCAGGGGGAGAGAGAGACTCTCAGCCCGGCCATATCTTCCCTAGATGAAGGGTGACAGACAGAAGTTGATGGGGGAGAAAGAAGGAGGATGGGCCCCATTCCCGAGCCGTCCAATGGCGTGACGCTGATTACGGGCCAGATACAGATTATCTGTCAAAACATATCTATACGCCACGCGCCTAGATAACTGAATGCTAAGATATACTTTCCTCTATCTAGCACTAATTCCCGCCGCAGATAATAGCATAAGCTATCCTAATTATATATATTATTATAATAATATATCTTTCTTCTTTTTATAATATATTAAGCTAATAGGGGGGCTTAGAGCTACTTAAAGAGGCTTAGATAAGGCTATAGATATTAAATTCTACTATTAATATAGATAGCTTTAAGAAGAGATAAATAAAAGATATCTCTATCTTATTATCTCTATCTTTATTATCTATAATTATATTAGCACTTAGGGCTATTAGTAGGGAATAATAATTCTTTTAATATAT
>JADDON010000440.1:0-39732 GCA_017140175.1 Fusarium staphyleae
GTAAGACACCGAAGCATGCCTTTCGTCGAGATCTTTGGTCGATATCAACATCCACAGAGGCCAAAGGATGGAGGAAGGATGGCTTCTCTTCCTCGTACAGGGGTATGTCAGCGATGAAGTCAATTATAGGCTGAATATCTTGGGTCATTCTGTTGCGGGCAGTTGGTGTGATAGGACACTTGCAATAATAGTTTGTGAACCTCGATGGCCGAGAGAATCAACCAATCTGAGGAGGGCTTTCACACTGCGGCTACACAGTTGACATATTGCAAGCTGAACAGGCCTCAAAGCCGTCACATGAGCCGTGCAGGATTGCCAGGATCTCGATTCTTAACTATATAGACTAGGAATTATTTAGTTGAGCCTCAATTACTTCCGCAGACGAGCAAATCTCTTCTCAGCACAGCCTTGTTTGGTCAAGTTTACCTTGAGAGCTCCCTCTTTTGATTTTGAATACCAGACGAGGCTTGGTGTCGCGGCAAATCTACCAGCTGTCTCATCAGCAAACCCCAAATCATCTAGTTACAAGCTGCAAAAAGTATCGGTATACCGCCTACTAAACTCCTCACTGTTATGATTTGATTATTGAACATAATTGTAGAATATCTCCCATGAATGACGCATTCCACGTAACTGTGACTAGAGGTTTCATGACTGCCAATTGACTATGAAAAACAACCACATAGTCAAATGCTATCCTATTTGGCACTCCCATCACCAGGCTCCGTCACTTGCGGTCAAGCCATGCCTCCGCTGACAACCTTCACGACCGACTCCCACTCGATTTCATCTAGATCATCCGCGTGGATGTAAACGCCCAGGTTCAAAGCTTTTTTCAAGTATTCCATGGTGCTGGCGTATATCATACGAAGCTAACCAATGTTGTCAATATGACTTTGCGGGCAAACAATGAAGACGACTAAACACTCATACCTTGATAGAGGAGGTTTGCGGAACCCACGAGATAAATATCGTTTTGGTCCTGACGAGTTTAGCGGCCAATGCATCGCTGAAGAGATACCCAGAGAGGACTACCTTTTCCCATCCTCACCAAGGTCGTAGTTCACGTCGTAGACTGCATAGCGAGGAGCTGGCTTCCCAAGTTTGTCAACTGCACCGACAAGCTTCTCGCGGAAGGCCTCATAACTCTGATCCGAAGATGTTTCGTCGACCGTGACGGCCTTTTCATCGTCGGTGACTTTGAAGATGACAAACTTGACTTTGTTGGGTCCTCGCGAATAACGGAGTTCATTGACAGCCACGATGCATTCCTGCTCGATCGAAACACTGCAGATGTAAGTATCAGGCAGAGTTGAGGATATCGACTTGATTAGATATCAAAGTAGTATAATATCGTACCCTGATGCAGCCTTGATAGGAATCATTAGAAGTCTGTTCTCTGACTAAATGATTATAAATGTCATTCTTACCATGGCTCTTATTCTTGATTACTTCCTTGTCAGGAAA
Source organism: Fusarium staphyleae (assembly GCA_017140175.1). Taxonomy (NCBI): domain Eukaryota; kingdom Fungi; phylum Ascomycota; class Sordariomycetes; order Hypocreales; family Nectriaceae; genus Fusarium; species Fusarium staphyleae. Next base: position 1,468 of record JADDON010000440.1, read on the forward strand.
TAGTTTCGTAATTGTTGGTATTTGATAGAATCAAGTTCTGCCGAGATCAACAAGCCAAGATGAATTTTTAGGTTGAGTTAAAGCTGTAACTTTGCTTCTAAGCCAGAGATTTAAGTAGGTAGTGGAAGAGGCAATTGCGCCATGGATTATACTCACTTTCACGGTTACCTGCTAAAGAAATACCGTTGCCTACGGAATTAATTCTTCTGCCTTCTCAGGCAACCAACACAACACTCTTACTCACAGTGCGCTTCTAGATACATCTCATAATAAACAAGACGTCCTCTACAGTTAGAAGCAAGGAGGCCAGAATTCACAGACCCACGGGTCAATCGAGCCAATGCCTCCAATAGGCGAAGTAGTGACGGAAGCTGACGAAGCCTCCGACGTATCGTATCATAAGATCAAAAACCGGAGACCATGAAGGCCCAAGCTATCCCATCCTAGACATTACGAACCAAGGAGTTTTAGATTGTTATCCCCAGTACCGTAAGTAGGTGTGTAGTCTAAAGTTAGCTAGTTATGGGTTGAAAGCGACAGAAACACATCACTGTACATTGGGTGACGGGTAATATCGTACATCAAAATATAGCATGACGAGCACCAATCATGACATTCACCAACCAGTCACGATCAAGTAATACCCTTGCTAGCATTGTATCCCCACAGACTCACTGTCCAAATCCCATACCAAGCAGTTCCGTGGTAGGCGGCTGTCCGTTGATCCAGTCCGCCAGAATGGCCGACATGTCATTATCTCCCCAGTCAGCAAAGCCCTCAGTCTGGGTCTGGTCAAAAGGATTGAGAGGCGGCCCAGACCAACTCCACGGGACGTCTTCTGTCGCGCCATCAAGCTGGAGCGAGTCCGTATTCTGGTCATACATGCCAACGCACGAGTTTCGCGCTTCCACCATGCGCTTGGCAAGTCGCGCAAACGCGGCACAGATCTGATACAGCTTCTTTGTTCCGGCGTGGCCCTTTCGGGCGCTGTTGAGCGTCTCGACAACATCGCTCAGCAGTTGCACGTCTTCCAGGCTACTGGCGGCAATAGCATGGAGAAAAATGACCACAAAGGGGCTGAAGGATGAGTTGTGGAGGATCCTACGACGGTCAGGTCAGTTGTTGCGGAGCTTTCAGAGCTGTACTGACCAGTTGGCAAAGTCTACATCCGTGAGCCCGGACTTGTGAAAGCCAGAGAAGCAGCGCATGTGGCTGTGTAGAGCGTGACGGGCGGCTTGGAAACATTCGGAGCTCACCTGTGCCCCCGTTGCTGGTGCTTCTGGTGCCCTCAAGAGCGATGTTAGAGTCGAGTAATACATGATGTCCCAGTAGATCTTGGAAAGTGTTAAAAAGCGAGGATATTTGGCTCGAGTGCCATCCAACTAACGGTCTTATATCAGCACAAAAGGTCATGTAGAGGCAATTGTCCAGGGCTAGAACCATTGTAAGTGGCTTACTTGATCCAAGTCCATTCTCCATTTTCGCATTTCCATTGTTAAGAGATGGATACTCTGCTTGCGCTCTGCGGGAGATGCTGCCATTGCAGATGCCGAATAAAGCCTCTGGAAAATTTGACCTTCTGTCTTGGCTAGTCTGATACCCAGATGAAAACCTATATCCCAAGGTTGTTGGGCAGGATCTTTGGATAGTGGAATCCATTGCGCATCAACATCAAAGTCTTGAATCTTGGAGGCCTGGCCCCAGAGCATCGAGGTGTTCTTGTCGAGCACATACAGAGTCCAGAACAAACGTCGCTTGGCCTCGGAATACATACTCTGGTCCTTTTGATAAGTGGTCTCGCGATGGTAGCCCAGCATCTGGCAGTGGCTTATTGCTGAGGCCATCAGAGTGCTGGTCAATAGCGGCTTAGTTTCGTTGCGGGATTTCAGGACCTGCAGTATGATTAGTAGATGTAAGCAGAAGGTTGTTACACAACGAGTCGAGTTTCACTGACACCAAGAGTTAAGCAGAGTATGTTTTCGAAGGTCGGTACGGCCACGACCTCGTAGGTTTCTATTCCCAGGTTGAAGTTCCGGTCGCATATCGCGATCAACTCTTGCAAGTCGTGCTCTTTGCCTATTGGCTGCTTTGTGATCTCAAATTCTCGAAACAGCAAGAAAAAGATACCATTTACGCTAGTAACGTGTCCAATTGACACGGGCTCCGTGGGGAAGTAGACCCTTTGACACATATTCTCAATCAGCGCGATATCGCGGATGGCGTATCCAGAAAACATCATTGCCGAATTAACTGTAGATGTTGATTAGTTTTGAAAATAGACCTGAACTGATATCTCTTTCGCCTTGCCTTTGATTATTTGCAGGGTAGCAATGACGGCTGAAACTGGTAGAGGTTCGATCGGCGGCGCTGGCCGTAATGTAGTAGAGAACTGGTGTTCTTTTAAGAGTGATGATTCCGTGCTTGGGCGAAGAAGGGCATCGAGATGACTGAATGTCTCGCTAATTGTGTGTGCTGCTTCTGGGGTTTCTGAGCTCGCAGTCCGTTGAGCTACTTCACTAGCTTGAACAGACTGGTTGATGAAAGACAAACTGCCCTCATAGAGTCCTCCTATTCCGGTTGAGACATCTCTTTCAACTTCGGGTTTTGGAGATGTAGCGGGCAAGAATAATTGTCTTGCTGCAGGCCTGGCAACTGGTTCAGGTGTCTCCAGCCGATGCTCGACTTTAGACAATCGTGCTTCAAGGGTTGCCACATAGTCCTCCCTTAAATCTCATTAGTGATTATAGCATATAGTATAAGCAAGTAGATTTTATTTACAGCTGAGATACTCGATCTGATTTTGAATTGGAGCGACTCTCTTGTGCCGCATGAGCCTGCTGGCAGGTAATACCTGCTGCGCGGCAATTAGAACAAGGATGAGACCGGTCACATCGAATCTATTTCCCGAGTCAGTACTGTATCAAACAACAATGGTTTGTGGTCTTGTTACCTTGCGTATCTTGCAGCCTTCACACTGACTGGAATGTCAGCATAGCCCTGCTCATGATGAAAGCCACTGCATCATACCGCACGCGGAACTGACGAGAGCCGCTGTCTTCTTGTCAAAATGGTCTCCTCCCCAGCCATGATCTAATACAACTGGATCACCAAGTGGACCAGTCGACCTGCGGGTTCACGAGGAGGTGCGTGTTGCTGGATGGAGCAGGATGAGTTGAGAGGCCGGGTATCTTATGCCTCGCTCCCACGGGCCCGCGGTCTCCGATGTTCCGGCGGCAGTGGAGACTGTTGGCTCGAATCATCGGATATAATAATGGGTATTACGATCAATGAACGCTGTATCATTGGCTACTAACCAACTAAATTAGCGTTAGATCCTCGGTTAGCACTGTCGGTCCCTCCAAGCTTCGCCCTGCAGGACGGGAGCGCGGACCCACGGCGACGATCTTGTTCTTACCAGGATGTGAATATCATCTCCAGGCATTTGCTGACTCCTAACGGGGTCGGGGAGAACGAACAGTCCGGCATGGATATCGAGATGGAAGTATTTCAGCCATGTCTCGCTCTACTTTTCTATGTAGAGACCAAGAAAGAGTAACTAGTCAGGATCCCCCCAGGTCGTCATCTAACTTCGCTCTCGACTTGCGACGCTCCTTGACTGCAACACTCGTTTTCTCGAAAGACGACGCTCAGCAATATCCAGTATATGGTCGACCAAACATCCATAATGGCCGAAACGACCGAGCTCAAGACTTTGTCGCCTGCACCTCCAGCGGCCGAAAACATGGAGGTTGACAAGGAGAAGCCCCAAGCTGAACAAGCTCCAGGGATGGGCGCCTACTGGGTTAGAGTTGGATCATCACCGAAACGTCGTCTAAGCTAACACTTCATCAGCGTGTGTTCGGCTTCGCTGATCGTCTGGATTGGTTTCTCAACATCACATCCTTCATCTGCTCGATCGCCAGCGGCGCCGCTATGCCCTTGATGACAATAGTGTTTGGACAATTCACCGGCAAGTTCAGCGATTACGCCAGCGGCTCGTTAGACCCAGATGCCTTCAGCAGCACCGTGACCACGTTTGTGCTATGGTTTATATACCTCTTCGTCGGCAAATTCGTCCTCACATACATCGCTACCATCACAATCACCATCGCCGGCATTCGAACTACTCGAGTCTTGAGACAGTCGTTCCTCGAACATCTTCTCCGCACCGAGATATGGTATTTCGACACGGCCAACGTCGGTTCGCCTGCCAGCCAAATCACCACCAATGTCACGCGCATCAACCAGGGCATCGCTGAGAAGCTTACGCTTCTTGTCCAGGCGCTGGCCATGTTCTTCGGCTCATTCATCGTCGCGTTGGCAGTTCAGTGGAAACTAGCCCTGATCACCATGAGTGTTCTTCCGCTCTTCTTCCTCATTGTTGGTACGTGCGTCGCACTCGATGCGCCCATCGAGGCCAAGATTACCGGAGCATACTCCCAAGGCAGTGCTTTTGCCCAGGAGGTCTTGTCGTCCATAAGAACTGTCCATGCCTTCTGGGCCCAGGGCAAGATGACAGAAAAGTACGACGAGTATCTAAAGGAAGCTCACGGGCATGGGAAAAGGAAGTCGGTGATATTTGGCTTCCTGGGCTCTGCCACCTACTTCTGCATCTATGCAGGAAATGCACTGGCCTTCTGGCAAGGCTTCCGAATGTTTCAAAGCGGCGAGATTGACTCTGTCGGCCAGGTCTTTACGTATGGCATGAACCCCTCGCGCATTTTGTTCATTCTAACCGAGGCATGTTCCGTTGTTTAGTGTAATCCTCTGCGTTCTTCTTGCGGCCACATCAGTGAGCATGATACACCCTCAAATTGTCGCCATGGGTAATGCAGCAGCTGCAGCTTCCGAGCTCTTTAAAACCTTCGACAAGCCCTCTTTGTTAGATCCTCTGTCAACAAGCGGCAAGGTTCCTGATAGCTGCCAGGGCCTCATCGAGGTCGACAATATCTGCTTCGCCTACCCGTCCCGTCCGACCGCACAGGTGCTGCGGAGTATGAGCCTTACTATACCAGCCGGGAAAACAACAGCCATTGTCGGTGCGAGTGGCTCTGGTAAAAGTACCATCATTGGGCTGCTGGAACGATGGTATCAGCCATCCTCTGGAAACATCCTTCTGGATGGCGCAGATATTTCCACGCTCAACGTCAAATGGCTTCGAACACAGCTAGCCCTTGTCCAGCAGGCAAGTCGACCCTTTATAATAGCTCAAGGGCTGAGCTAATTTCAACCGCAGGAGCCAGTCTTGTTCAGAGGCTCAGTATTTCACAATGTTGCTAAAGGTTTCTCGGATGAGCAAAAGATTTTGAGCATCGACGAACAAAAGAAGCTGGTTCGAGAAGCCTGCATAGCCAGCTATGCGCACGACTTCGTCCAAGACCTGGAACATGTCAGTCTCCTTCTCACTGGATCAACTTGTAAAGTACCTAACACTTCTTCAGGGCTACGACACGTATCTCGGTGAGCGGGGAGGCACCTTGAGTGGCGGCCAAAAGCAGCGCATCGCCATTGCACGCAGCGTCGTCTCCAACCCAAGGATACTGCTTCTCGACGAGGCCACGAGTGCCCTGGACCCCACGGCGGAAAAGATTGTGCAAAAAGCTTTGTCTCGCGTATCCGAGAATCGTACAACCATCGTCATCGCCCATCGCCTTTCCACCATCAAGGACGCTGATAACATTGTCGTTGTGTCCGACGGTCAGCTCGTTGAGCAAGGAACTCATCAACAGCTAGTCGACCTCGATCGTTACTACGCCCGCCTTATCAAAGCTCAGGATCTACACACCTCAGACAAAACCTCATCTGATCGCGCCGCTACCAAGGAGCGTCCACTATCCGACGACTACTCCGACACTTGCGCCGACTCTATCCGCACTACCCAAGAAGAGAAGTCCATGGTGGTTAAGGACACAGCTTGTGTTCGAAAGGACCGCTCTCTCCTAACCAGCCTCGGCATCATATATCGAGAGCAAAAGCCTCTACTGCCAATCATTTTCGTGGGCTTATTCTTTTCTATCCTAGCCGCCGGCACTTGGCCAGGTCAGGCTGTTCTTTTTTCAAGACTCATCATGGTCTTCGCTTCCAAAGAACCCTCCAGCTCAAAGGCGAACTTCTACTCTCTCATGTTCTTTGTCATTGCCCTAGGAAACCTGGTGTGTTACTTTATCGTCAGCGCCATCGCCAACATGATCTCGCAGAGTATCGGCCACCAGTACAGGCTGGAACTGTTCAAGCGAATTGTTGCTATGGATGTCGAATTCTTCGATCGCCCTGAAAACGCATCTGGGGCTCTTACTTCCATCTTGACATCGGTTCCCACCAACCTCCAAGAGTTGCTATCTATCAATATTTTCGTCATGATCATTACCATAATCAATCTTGTAGCAAGCTCTTGCCTCGCACTCGGATACGGTTGGAAACTGAGTCTAGTCATGATATTCGCAGGATTGCCTCCTCTCCTTGGATTCGGCTACATTCGAGTCCGGCTGGAAAGTAAACTCAACGATAACAACGAAGAGAGGTTCCGAGAGAGTGCCAGCTTGGCCAGCGAGACCGTGTCTTCTCTCAGAACTGTGGCAGCATTGACTTCAGAGTCTGACTTCCTAAAGGAGTATTCAGATGCGCTTGGGAGCATTGTCAGCCACTCCATCAAGTCACTGTCACTTGCCATGATCCCGTACGCCATATCACAGTCCATCGATTTCCTTGTCATGGCACTTGGATTCTGGTACGGCTCCCGCCTCATGTCGTCCGGTGAATACACGACTGAGCAGTTCTTCCTCATCTTTATGGGTGTTCTCTTCGCCGGCCAAGCTGCGGCACAACTAATCGCAAACTCTGGGAGCGCTACCAGAGCAAGAGGTGCTGCCAATTACCTTTTACAGTTGCGAGATGAGTGTCCTGTTATACGGGAAACGGAAGAGAACAGAGACAGGTCGCCTGACTTTAGCCAACCTTTGTCTATTGACGATGTACACTTCAACTACAAGGACAGGGACTGGAAGGTTCTTAAAGGTGTTTCGATGACTGTTAGTATTTTGCCTCGTCTTTGCGCCTAAGCTACATATACTGACACCCAAAACTCAGATTAAACCGTCGCAGTTCGTTGCCGTCGTGGGACCAAGTGGTTGCGGAAAGTCGACACTGATTTCCTTGGTTGAACGATACTACGATCCGACATCTGGTTACATCCATATCGGGACACAGGACACGAAGGATCTATCCCCCCGGCTGTATCGTACCCAGATGTCTTTGGTTCAACAAGAGCCTGTTCTGTACGAAGGAAGCGTGAGGGACAACATCTTGATGGGTTTGGGCGACGAGAACTTTGACTCTTCTGACGAACGAATTCACGAGGCTGCCCGACAGGCTAACGTGCTTGACTTCATCATGTCTCTGCCAGAAGGCTTCAACACTCCGTGTGGATCCCGTGGCTCATCGTTCTCTGGTGGACAGAGGCAGAGGATAGCCATTGCTCGGTCTCTGATACGGAAGCCAAAGCTCCTCCTGCTGGACGAAGCTACCTCCGCGCTTGATACGCAGTCTGAGAAACTGGTGCAGGAAGCCCTGGAAGACACCAGGAAGGATAGTGGCTGCAGCGTGGTAGCTGTTGCCCATCGCCTCTCCACCATTCGAAATGCAGACGTTATCTACGTCCTGGTCGGCGGAAAGGTTGTCGAGACGGGAACACATGAAGACCTCCAGGCATTAGGTGGAGTTTATACGGAGATGTGCAAGGCCCAGTCTCTGGACGCGCACGCTGGATGAAGCCTATGGTTTTCTTTTCATTATTAGGCCCATGGTATTGCATGTGGTCACTGGTCACACTTCCTTAGATACAATCATTTGCCACATATAACCATTAGAGTACCATACATAGAATTTAATTACTCCACACTTCTTTTCGTAATCAGTCAGCAGCTCCCGGTAGGTATAGGACGCTGTTGAAGCCTGTATTCATCCCAATCTTGAACAGTCTTTTGAAGCAAACGGGAGAGAGGCCGATCTATTCGCATTTACACTGTCTAGCGCTACATACGCTTTCGATGACTACGTAGACGGTAGAACATAAACCAGAAGAAGTCTCTGGATATGCTGCCTCTATTCAGTCCTTCATCTCAGTGTCCACTCTCTTACCCTCTTCCCTTCGTTTCCGCACCTCCTCCAACAGGAGCTGATACTCTCGATTATCATCGCCTTTCTCTAGAAACAGTCCATTCCCCACCTGTCCTTGCATCACATCGCCGTAATTCCCAAGAAAGTGCCCATATGGCCAAATGATCAGGCTGTCGTCTTCAAGCATCTCCTGAAGGCGCGCGGCTCGCTCCTCTCCAGGCGCAGCACGTCTGATTCTGTGGAATTCCCCTTCATCGAGGACGAAGTCGACCATATGCACTGGGGGAGGAGACCCGTCGTGCTGGTATTCCACCCGCACGAGTCCGCGGGTTCTGTTCCTGGCGGCTTTCCAAAGGGCTGCCCAGGATGGTGCGTCGTCGTCGTCGTCGTCGTATAGATATGTGTGAAGTGAGATACAGTTCTTGATATAAAACTCTCGGAGCTCTTTGGGGTGGCCTCTCAGAAATTCAATCATCTCTGGGGTGATGGCCATATTCTCCAAGTGCAGCACTCGCAGATGAGGCATGTTCTCAGGGCCCAGGGCCAGGGTGTCTAGCTGCAAGAAGCCCTTTTCATGTGCCACAAACTTCAAGTAAGTGAGGTTCTTGGTATAGGTGAACAGAGTATTAGGTAGCTCCATGAAAAAGCCTACGAAGCCGTTCAGCGTGTTGGCACACCACCCGGCCCCGTGGTCGGCTCCATAAGAATAGATGGTGAGCTCTTCCAGTCTTCCCAAGAAGTCTGACCACTCGGACGCCAGCCAGCTTGACGACGCTCTGGGTAGGAAGTTGAGGAGCTCCAGCCGGCGGGTCTGGGAGTTGCTGGCGATGTCGCACCACATATCTCTCAGCGCTGCTCGCCACGTGTATCTTTTCTCCTTTCTTGCGACATCATACCGGTTTTCGGGATCGGTGCAGAAGTATATGCTCATGCCGGAAAGCTCGCTGTCGTCCCAGGCAGCCTCGACCATGAAGCTCTCAACTCCGTCTGTATGGACGCTGAGCAGGGAACAATTCGGTAGGCCTTTCAACTGGATGATATCTTTGACTACTTGGGCATCCGACGCTTCTATGGCCCAGACAGACTCGGGCGGCCTTTTCCAGTACCATTCGTCCTCGTCATCAGTGCCATCGCTATCCTTTGGGTCGTCTATATCCCCTTGGTTCCCCCCTTTCTCATCTTCTTCAGATTCTTCATCTGAAATTCCCCAAATACCAGGATCGTCCACGTCCCCTTTGTCTTCCTTATCTGGATAGAGAGTCACGTAAAGGCGCAGGTTGTGGACATGGTTCCCATATTTTTGAACCACCGACTGGAGGATGTGATCCTCCGGTAGAGGACAAACAACCTTGAGTCCTCGAAAGATCCGGGGTACCAAAGTGCCCCGGATGGATGAGTTGAGCGAGCTGAGGTTCTTCTTGTCGTCCAACTCGAGTTGGTCGTGAATCGTCGAAATCAGCTCCGGGGGTAGTTTATCCAAAGATGGTCCAGCCATAGTGGGCTATTGGTCTGCTGGTATTTGAGCTGCCGGTATGGTTTATGTCAACCTTGAATGTGTAAGATAAAACAAGTGAAGCAGAAGAAGACGATTTCACGTTCTTTCTCTCTTTTAGGCGGATGCAATCTTACGTCATGTCTCTCAGCCCTGGATTAGCTGCTTATATCGCCTGAATTACTTCCCATCAACTCTCTATTTGATTTGATTGGAAAGATTTTATTCAACTCCGGTCCAACCATGGCTCTAACTATGCCGGACTAGATTGCAGTATGATATACAGTTGCCCATGACTCTTGCTGATAACATATGGAAGATCTTTCCGTAGAGATTACTAATTTAGAAGCATGGCCAGTCTTTCCAATAATACTATTGCAAGGAAATAGCTCGGCTACAAGATCTCACTTCCTCAAAGCCTAGCTAGATACGAATAGCTCGTGAAGAACAAAGGTGGGAGAAAAGAGCACAGTTGAGGTAGCCATGGTTGAAGACTTCGAATAGATTCAATACATCTCAAGCTGATTGGTCTTCCCAGTGCACATCTCTCCTTATTACTCCAAAGTATGAAGATTCCACGACGGTCTGGATACGATCGTCTCTCGTTATCCATCATCCATAGTTCTCCCAAATATCCGTTTCAAATGTAGCCTTGCACAACATCTAACGCGTGGCGTGTCGGTGCATTTGATAGGACATATCAATAAGCGCTAAATTTGAAATGCAACTGTCTCGGTCACGATGATGATTGATGAAGAGTGACTAGACAGAGAACTCAGTCGAATCAAGAAACCCTCCTTCCAGGGGCTCGGTATAGGCCGTGTCGGTCTGATTATCCCCACGGTAATCTGAGAGGGTGAAAAGCAGCGTGTGCCCCTGAGCCGTGGGCAGTGACACACGGCCGTTCTCTAGTTCGAGCAGCTTCTTCGCCTCGTCGAGAAACTGTCCTCCGACGTCTTTACCCGTCATGGAGCTGAAGGCCTTCGCCCTATCCGACGTTAACTAGACATGGTGAGCCTTTTTCAAGTACGAACACAGGAATATATTTACGCATTGAGAGGCACAGATAGCATTGACGAGGAAAGGGGAGCAGTACTTGGCTTCCTCAATCGCACCCTTCCGCATGTCGGCCAAGAAGGATTGGCGGTTGATGAACGGGTAGAAGAAGGCGTCGTCCCAGGAGAAGAACGAGGATATCAGCTGAGAGACGAGCCCATCTCCGGCAACACTGGTCCATGGTTGGGCCTGCACTCGGATCGAGCCCTCGCTGAGCGGCTCCTTGAGATTCGGGGTGTGCGCACCAGGGCTCCAGTTAGGTGGACTGGACTTTGACCGTCGTAATGCAAGTTCTGCTGAGCGACTCGCCTGCTTCGCATAATTTAGTACAGTGATGGGGTCATCAGCGTCTCGGATCCGGGCCAGAGCCATTCGCGCTTGAGTCTCGGGGAGCCGTCGCAGCAGACTATACAGCTGCCGCCATCGCGAATTCTCTTTCTCGAGGGCATCGTGAGTTAATTTAAAGGCCACCTCGTCTCTGCCGTCGAATGTGTAGATACACGCCGTCTCCTTCTTGATACAGGCACTGCAGACTGGACGCTCGCTGCTGCACCTTTCCTTGCGCTTCCGACAGGCCTCACATGCCACGCGCAGAGCGTCCCGTTTCCGCGTCAGCGTTGAACTGTCTACAGGGCGCCTTTCTGTTGTTGGGGAGTTTCCATGATCCTCGCCAGGTAACGGAGGTTCGGCTGGTCGCAGGGGGCGGGTATAGTTCATCGTCTTAGAACGGTTCGGAGGGGTTTCCGCCGCCTATCTCTGATATCGGGAGGCCATGAATTCTCGTTGCGACAGGTTTCAATGAGATCTGAAGCGACCCTAAGAAGTGAAAAGCGTCTAGTGCCGATGATGGATTGAGGATGGTACACTTACGTCAGCGTGTCAACACTTTTACGATTATTTTATGTATGTTATGTCTGTTAGTATTCAATCCATGTTATACATGTAAGAGGATAAAATTAAGCAAGTAACAGAAGGTGATAATTAGAGCAACGCTTGATTCCCAGACTACACGGAGCTCCAAGTAACTAACTTAACGTTAGTCAAGTTACATATGCTGGTTGGTGGAGCAACTCAGTCAAGAGTTGGACTCAAACCTTGGACGTGATAATAGGGGGCAAGTATTGAAGACTAGGCGAGCAGTAGTATTACAGTAGTATTACTTGCTATTGCTTAGATGGAGTGGTTGTGGGTGTCAAGACTCAGAACCCACAGTTTGGACTTCTATCCCACACAAATATCAATACCCTTCTCTGCACCCTCAGGATATCCCACACGAGTAAGTTAATCATTTGAATTATTCAGCACAATCCACCATCCGTGAGCTATTATCCACTCCGAGTCGAGACTGAACCCTCTGTCGCCGTTATCTAGGATTGCCAATCCGACCAGTTGATGGCGCAATGCAGCTGAAATGGCCTCATCGGCAAATAATCGCTCGAGTACGGCAACGTCTTCCCGGTGACCTTTATAAAGCTAGCCAAGCCCCCATAGATCTCTATCTCGGGCTGTTCGGAGTCGCTATTCGTTGCGAACTTGCGATCGACAAAGGTAACTATATCTGACCATCCCCCTCACAGGCCACCAATCAATAAGCTCGGCTGCATTTTGGCTTTGCAACTCTTGGCTTCGCAACTCTAGAGTCTACGGATTCATCATCAACCATGACAGTCAAGAATCACGCCAACGGTGGCGGGCGTTTGAGAGCTGCCATCATTGGCGGTGGCCCTGGAGGCTTGGGTGCGGCCATTGCTCTCTCCAAGCTGCCCTTTGTCGACTGGACACTCTATGAGAAGAAGCCCGAGATCAGCGAGACTGGAGGCGGCATCAGCCTACAGCGGCACACATGGAAGATGCTTGAATGGAATGGAGCGGCCAAGAACATCTCGCCTGAAGACTACTTCAGGTCCCCTTCAGGTATCAGTGGACAATACCGGTCAGTTCGAGCCATCTGGATGAACCATTTCAATGGCTGAGCATTTTAGAAACGGGAGAACCGGCGAGCTGCTGGAGCAAAAAGTTCACCCTACAGACACGCCGCCGAACCAGCTCAGCTGTCGACAAAAGAGAGCAAAGTTGCAGGCCGCACTCCTTAAAGAGGTTGACAAGTCCCGCGTGAAGCTTTCCAAGAGGCTCGTCGATATCGAGAAGCTACCAAGTGGTAGGGTCTTGATTCGGTTCGACGATGGAGAAGTGGATGAAGTTGATCTTCTCGTTGCCGCGGACGGCATCAGATCAGTAAGAAAACTTCGTGATGCCTAGGAAACCCAATGCTCACGACTTTCAGGCTGTACGCTCGTTCACTTTTCCTTCACACAAGATCGCTTACAACGGACAATCCGCCTACCGTACCATCATCCGAAAGTCCGACGTGCAAGCTCTGGGCAGTATCCCGGAGACGTCTGTGTTTTGGCAAAACCTGGGTGGCCGCTATGTCTTCACCTGTCCTCTCGGCGGAAATGACTTTGAAGTCACCGCACGTATCAGCCGCCCGTCAGAAGGCCAGGAGCATGTCAGTTGGGGTCGACCAGTCGACTTTAGCACGCTCGCTCATGAGTACGACGAGTTTTGCGAGCCCGTACGCCAGGTTATCAAGCTGGCGGCCGAGCAAGGGGAAACCCAAGAGTTTGCGCTCTTCTCCGGGCCCCGGCTAGAGCGCGTAGTTGCCCTAGATACCATAGCCCTGATCGGAGACGCATCCCATCCGTTGTCCGGAGCTTTCGGTGCCGGCGCCGGGTTTGCTCTCGAAGACGTATACACACTTTCCAAGGCTCTCGAATGGTCTTGGTCACGGGGTAAGGGAGTAAAAGTTGCGCTGGAACTGTACGACCGCATTCGATCGCCGCATTATCGGGATCTTTATGATGTGTTGGACTGGTTTGCCGGGGTGAGTAAGGAGATAGCAGCGGAAGGGCTACCTGTAGATAGAGAGATCGAGGAGAGAATTAAGAGAACCAGGGGTAAAAAGGCAAACTGGATGTACTACTATGACATCCAGGAAGTCGTTGATGAGGTTCTTTTAGAGTTGGAGGCTTAGGGTATAGGGAGATTAGAGTAGCGCACATGGTCATTCTATAACTTACGTCTTATAAACCTCGGAAGAAGAAATCGTAATATCTGAAACGGGCAAAAGATGGTGGGAGCTGGGAACAAGCACAAACTATGTGCGCCAAAGTATGGGAGAGGCATGGCGTGTCGTCTGGATGCTTCACAGGTGGAGCACCTGGAGTTACAAGGAGCGATTCTAACTAGATTGAAAATGAACAGGAATAGTCGCATGTGGAACGGGCCACCAAAAAGTCTGGAAGCGGCCGACGGAGATGATACGACGTGGAGTTATTGGGGTAGAAAAACGTGGGAGAGAACGGAATGCGGTGAAGATAAGGAAACGTTAGGTGACTTGCATAAGAACCAGCGAATAGGTTGGCCAGAGCGAGGAGAGAGAGAAACCCAAGGTAGACAAAACTCTGGCTTAGAAGGACTTGATACTCCGGATTGCACAGCACGCGTGTGCAAGTTGAAGGTATCAAAAGACGTGGCATCGTCAAAATAACGAGCAATCATCGTTGGTTGGTTGTCCCGCGTTTGACCAGAAAATGGCAGCATGACGTTTTGAACCCCTTTCAGAGCCAAAGTAACATACCCTGTATTTTGTCTCACAAGCTGGATAGCAGTGTGATAATGACAAAGTCTGCAAGCACGGTCGCTTACGGAAACCACTCAGGCTGTTAATGAATGACGGTGAACAAGCATGAATGACGGTGGGCGACATTGCGTTGTTGCGAAGCTGTCATGATCTTACCAATAGGTAACCCAAGCATGCTGCTGCCTCACGATATCACTTCTCAGCAACTCTTGTGTTTCACTGGCAACATCAAAGACAATGAACGCGCGCGGGTACCTTGATGTAGACTGAGACAGTGTCATGTCAACTTATCCGGGAAAAGCCACACCACCATTTCCCCGATAGATGCTGCAGGAAGAACAGCTCACTACACTACTGCAAGGACAACCGAAAAAGAGGTGTGGGTGACGTTCTAGCGGTAAAGGGTCGTGGGCTGGAGGGAGCATGAGTTAGTGCTGGTATGTACATACAGTAGTGACGATTATGACGACGACGCTGATCGAGAGGTCGTGATGGTGTGGATGGCGACAATTGCGTCACTACTCTCGGCGATCCGGCTGCGAGAAGAAAGCTGATGTCGGTCACAATAAGTTTCTGCTGGCAGATATTGAACAAGCGAGATCTACAAGTGAGATATGAAACATAAAATAAAGATGAGAAGAGAGTTTCCGTCTCTTTAACGAGAGACAGGGGGGAAAAGGGTCTGGGTCAGTCCAAGCGCAGGAACTCGAACGGTACCTTCCGTGGTGTTCGGAGTCTGGCCGTCCGCTGAGCCCGGTCCAAACCCCTGATGGGAGGCACGGACAGAGAAGACAACGTGTATCCGTAGATACGGAGTACATGAGGTGAAAAGGGCCAGCAAGTCCCTCTAAGTCTGGCATCAGATTACATTGAGCTCCCTTGTCGAATAAAGGCACACAATGAGATTCCTGACTGGAACTAGCAGGATGCAATAAGAAACACGGGAAATGAAGCGTCGCATTCATCACCAAAATCTCCAAGATCCTTGTCGTTGATTCTCACTCCCTTTTCCGTTTTCTGCCTGTTGATTTCCCCATTCCGCTGAGCAGCGAACAAAACAAGGAGTGAGTACCTTCAGGGTACCTTTTATGCTTGTCACTTCCCGTCCCGTCCACTTCCAGGGCATCCATCCCCGGGCAGTTAACCCCCATGCTTACTTTCCTACCAAGTAAATCACCGCCAGCCTCCTTCGTTCGCTGCATCGCTTTTTTTTTTGGTTTCCCATCTTCAATCCTGCCACCGCCCGCTTTGTCGTCACCCTTTTCGCTCCAGCATCTCTCCGTATACTCCCTACTCGACCTCGATCTTCCCGACTCTACCTATATCTCTCAAGCATCACGGGGGCCGAGCTCAACCGAGCGCGAGCGCGATGAACGCCATTCAGCAAAAGTGTCGTCCCAAACATCAGGTTCTCGTCCTCAAATGCTATCCCCGGACCACAAAGGGCGCGGTCGACGTCAAGCCCAATAGCAGCGAGCTCAGCTACCTTCTCTATTACGCTACCAGCCGTCGCTCTAAGATTCAAAAGATTGGTGCCTTTCTTGAGAAAAAGACAGCCAGTGATGTCTGGCGTCTGCGCATTGGGTAAGTCGCATCACCATGGAGTCGGGTACCGACGTATCCGATCCCGTGCAGCTTCTCCTCCGCTCCAAACCTGCTCCCATCAATTCGAGACAAAGCCTACCATGGCTGAGATTCACCTTGCTCCCTAACCGCTGAGTTGCTTCATTTCTTTGCTGACCAGTGTTACCTCCATTGCAGCAATGTCCAGGTCACCCTCCAGATCCTTGCAGCTCTCATCGAAAAGCTTCACAAAGATGTCGTTCTTATCGCCCCCTACGTCCTCAAGGTCCTCGATACCGTCTTAAGATCGGATGATGTTACCATGATTGAGTCCTCCCTCCCGACATTCGAAGCTTTCTGCGACTACCACGATGCCGCCCTTCTTTCTGCCGACCAGGCTTACCTCGGCCAGTATGAGGACATCGTCCGCCTGTATGCCCACCTCGCTTCAACACGCCCCTCACCCGGCAAAGAGTCTCTCAGCAGTCCCGTCAAGATGCGCTGGCGAAACGCGGGCCTCGAGGCCATCCGTTGCATATCCACCGCCGACGCTCTGTCATCCATAACTGGCCGTCAGATGGATGTCATCATGCCTCGAATTCTCGAAAACTTGTGGTCTGACACACCGGATTTCCTCGAAGTACTGCAACAGCGGCTTGAAGCAGAGGAGAAAGTTGACACCGAGAAGCAGCTGAGGCGGAGGACGAGCATCGCTACCGTCGCGACTGTCGATGTTGGCGATCCAAATCCCGTCGCCCTTTCTGGCACCGCCGGTGACGTTGACAGGCTTGCTGAAGAGGAGGTCGGAGTTTTGGCCATGCAGTGCCTCAAGAGTATCTTCGTTGTTCCGAACCGCGCCCAGATTCATGGCGCCACAGTCTCCTTGTTGAGCTTTATCCAAGAGCGCGTAGGTCAAGGTGACTCGCTTGTCACTCTGGACGATGACCGGGAACGAGACAGCGGGTGGGCCATTAGTATCTACAGCATTATCTCACGATGGGCACCCGTCCAAGATAGATATGTCATTCTTGTGGCAGCCCTGGATACACTACTTCGGATTCCCATACAGGATTCGACTCTCGATCAGCAGCTTGCTTTGACGACGATAATGAGCTCTCTATTGCGATCCGACGTGAATCTCATCGGTTTGAGTGTGATGGACGTCTTACTTGGCCTGATCAAGCAGATGAAAAAGCTCGTCAAATTGCGAAACCCTACCAACCCGAGCGATGATGACAATGCTGCAGCAGAGCGAGAACCGGCCGTGCCACACAAGACCAAGCATCTTCTGGGTAGACTCGAACTGTGCATCGGCGATCTTGCTACTCACGTTTACTACGCAGATCAAGTCTCAGACATGATTGCTGCTGTCATTGCCCGCCTGAAGCCAACTCGATCCTCTAGCACAAACTCATCCCCCGGTGACAAGGCGGGAGCCAACGACGCCGGTCCTGGTGTATCTACGGTCGATTTAAGCGAGGGACAATCCCAGGTAGACCACTATTTTTCCCTCAATGCTGGCAGAGCCTCTGCTCTTCATGTCGTCAAGGCCATACTCCTCGTCGCGAACCCTCAAAAGAAGCTCACCAGCAACCTGGCCTTATCGCGAAACCCTGTACCAATTCACGTCTGGGAAGGAACCCACTGGCTTCTTCGTGATCCGGATGGTCACGTCCGCAAGGCGTACATGGATGCTCTTATTACGTGGTTGGATCGCGAAGCGACGATCACCGATGAAAAGGCCATAGACGAAACCCTTCCACGGTCTCGATCCTCTATCAAGGTCAGCCGGGAGGTGGCTAACTCGAACTTCAATCGCCGAGCCGTCTCAAATGCTTCGAAAGGCGAACGAGCCCACAAATCTCGCCAGTCGCAATTTGTGCCGCTACTACATCTTGTCATGTACGATAACGCGCTGCAGTTTGTCGAGTTCGAGAACGACCTAGTCATGCTCCACATTCTCCTGACCAAGCTTGTCTACAAGCTGGGAGTAAATGCTGTTCGTCATGGCCTGCCTATGATCTATCGACTCCAGGAAGACATCCAAGAGATCGACACGCCTCTGCATAAGGTGCGGATAGCGGCTCTGTGTCATGGATACTTCTGGACCCTCACAGAAAAGTTCAACCTGGAAGCATCTGTTGTTGGAAGGGCTATCCAGAATGAGGTGATTCGGCGCAGGAGTAAGGGCTTCTGGGTGGAGGGAATCCATACGCCGCCGCCTTCTGTAGATCTTGTTGGTCTTCCTGGTGAGACGCGTCCACATACGGAATGGGATGCCGTCGAACTAGAACGAGAGGAGCTGCTGCCTTTTGACGATCGGGCCTCTCTCGTGGAGTCTATCGCTGCTAGCTACCACGAAAGTATACAAACGCCTCCCGGAAGTCCTCCGACCTCTCCTGGCCGAGCACTCTCCGGTCCGATCCTCGGGTCGACTATGAACTCTTCAGGGGCGCCTGACGCAGACTCCGAGTTGCCGATCCTGTTCCGGGAACAAATGCTGACAGACTGGACCAGAGATGCCGCGGTGGCCATGTTGGCGTCTGTTGGAAAATCAGAGTCCTTGGCGGGATCCAAGACCGGAACTTCGGTGACATATCGCGGCCACCTGACGGTCAATACGAACGGCCTGAATGCCAATGGTAACGGTCCCACTTCGCCATATGGTAGCCAGCACAACCTGATGAGGCCACACTCTTCTCATGGGTTTCGAGAGCGGGGACAGGACGGTACGCCTTCCAAGGCTCGGAAGAGCAGCGTGCGGAGCGCTCATTCGCCATCATTTGCGGCGTCGAACCGAGGGATCGTTGCCTCGGTGGACCAGCTCAAGCTTGTTTTGTCCGGAAACCCACCTCCAAAGACTGCCGGACTCGCCGGAGACGACGACAGCGGAGACAGCATGGTCAGCTACGACTACAGTCCTTCAGAGATCAGCTTTAACCCACCTGCGCAGAACGAGCAGGCAACTAGTCCAACGAGCAATAAGCGGCCCTCGACTGCGAATCGACGCGGACCTTTGAGCGCACACCCTCCCCTCACGGGGGCACCCAACTTAGGTGATGCGAGCGGCGAGGTTGACGAATCGGTTCCCCCTGTCCCGCCGCTGCCCGATGTAAGCTTGCTGGGAGGTAAGAGGAGTCCGATACAGTCGATGGAAGTATCGTTCCAAGACCCAGCCAGAACAGCGAGACGCAGCCTCCCAAGCCGAGGAGGTGATGGTACACGCCCTAAGTCGGTTCGCTCGCAGCACACCAAGACTATGGACCTACAGGACCTCCTCCGAGGGATCGACAGCCGGCCGAGCGAAGGTAGCTTGGGTAACGTGACGAGGCCGCCGTATTAGGGAGATATATACATAATGATAGGAGTTGTGAACGGTGCAAGGGAAGCCCACATAATAGCGATAGTTTTGTTGACATGTAGAGTAGCGATGCGTGTGTGATTTTGCGTGAGCTACACAAGACAAAATGGATAATGAGATTCTATGCAAGCTGCTTGGCTGTGAGAGCGTCTGAGATGACATCCCGGTACGTATAGGAATAGATCCTCGTACTTATTAGACCTATTAAGACTCGTCGATCAAATGCTACGGAGCCAAAGAAGCGGTCTAATCTGGGATAGAGGGCATTTATGTAGAGAATCCCTGTAGAGGATCGGCTCGAGAACAAGCATACCGCAGCATTGCAAGGGCAAGCAGGTTTCAGATGATGGTTTGAATTGAGTTGCCTTATCTGTTGATAGCTTGATCGATTTAACCTTGGACACTGAGTTTTCAAATAAGATGCAATCATGGAGTTACATTGACGAACAAGGCGAGGCTGCTTCTTATTCTTGATAACCTATCCTTGTTTACACTCTCTACATATCATTCCTCGTTCATCAACCACAAACAGCCTCAACCACAACTCACCCCCTGTCCAGGGGCTTGGCACCACGGTAAATAGCCTGGGGCAGTGCTGCTATTCCCCGGTCATCCCCTATCCTGCGGGGATAGGGAACGCCCGCATCACCAAAAGAGGCACGTTGATCCTGGCTTGGCGGCAGTGCTGGGTTTTCCTTTCTCACTTCTTCCATCTTTTGACACCGTCGGCGCGCCGTGATACAGTGATAACGCCGGGAAGCGAGAGTGGACTCGAACAAAGGTTCGGGTGTTGAGAGACACAAAAGGCGATCTGTTCCGTTTGCTCAGCCTCGGAGGCATTATTGCCGAGTACGACGTTTGCGAGGGGGGACACGACGAGAGATTGTTGGAGAGGGAAAATCTACGAGTAGACTGAGGGGGATATTGATCGATCTTCAGCCACGAGGATCAGGAACATGGATGAGCAATATTCCTGACACTGCGAGACCAAACTTCACATGAGAAAAGGATCTGACGAGTTCACTCTATCTGTTCCGTTGAGCATCTTGTCTTCCAGGTCGGGAGCCAGCGTCTCGAGGTCGACTAGACGTCGTTCCTCTCACAACTCCAAAACCAGCATCTCCGAACCTCCTCACCATGGACCCCTCCGATCCCCGGGACGGCAGCCACCCGTCCCATTCCATCCCGGATGCCGCATACCCCGACGACTCACCCTATCGACCCGGCGACAACTCTCAACCGTCCCAAGTCGTGATTCCACCGCCGCCAGCAACGACAACCTCTTCACCTCATCAGACGTACTCTCCTCATGCCTCACCCTTCGCGCCCGCCTACTCCAACCCCCCATCACCAAACACCCACCCGGACCTGAACCCCCACGATATCCCCTCAAGTCCCCCGCCGCCGTACGACCCGACGCGGCCGCCGGCCATCTACTCACCCCTCGAGCCCGTCCCGCCATCACACCCTGCGGCACCCACGCCGCCGGGCTCGTCGCACTACGCTCCCTCGTCAACGCCGTGGCCGCAGCCCGCGCCGCCGTCGCCGAACCCGTACGGCAGTAGCGCGGGCTCGAGCGTGAACGGCGGCGCTTATAAGCTAGGTCCCGTCGCGGCCGAGAGGGCGCACCGCAAGCGCAGGATGCAGCTGTGCGCCGTGGCGCTGTGTGCCGTGGTGCTCTTCATAGTCGCCGTGATTATCGGCATCCTGATGGGCGTGGTCAAGGTGCAGTGGCAGGACGGCCGTGATGATGAGGACGACTAGGAGCGTTTTGATGAGTCTGGCATAGTTAACTGACGTGGACCAATCTGGTTTGGAGGCCACAGTTTGACACCTCCGTTTTTCACTTGTCTTTTCCTTTTTATGTTATATCAAGGGTTCCTCGGATGAGTCCAAGAGGCGTGGCGTTTTGGAGTGAGGAGGTACTAATTACTGCACATCCTCTCATTATTGATCTCATTGGGAACTGAGCGGGTAGTTAGTTATAGAGTCAATGAGCCGTATTATCAGCCTAATACCACGACCAACACGGTAGAACTGACGGGCTGCTGTGAGATGAGAATAACCAGTGATGAGTGATCTTGGTCCGGACTCAGTAAGAAGGCAAACATGGCAGGCATGTGAATAAATAGGCTCTGCGGCCGCAATTCCCCCACAGAAGCTTCTTGGCAGGAAATCGAGGCTCCTTGATGCAGATGCCGTGGAAGTGATGGGCACGCACTTGGTGTTGGCGCTGTACGATACGTCCGTCCAACCACTTACACTGCAAAGTTTGCCTCATCCAAGCGAACCAGCCTTAAACAAACTTCCCAAAACGCGCCTAACAAAGCACGCCTCTTCAGCCTCGTCCCCATTCCCGGCGACAAATGGGTTGCAGTTTGTCGCCAAGACGTCGCTAAACCCGCCAGGGGGGCTAGGGAGCGGCGTAATTCACCAAGATCTCGGGAATGGGGGAGACGAGCGAGGAGATAATCAGGATTCAAGGGAGCGAGATAGCCTTTTTGCGGCGTTTGCTTTGGTGTTGCTTGTTTCTATTGCTTGGTTGGCTTGCGGTTTAGCGGGATCGAGGAGAGCCCGGGCACATGATGGATGAGGACGAGGTGGGACTGACCCGTAGAAATAGATAGACCGATAGCGGAAGCGGGAGCGGGAGAGAGATGGTAGCTTAGGTGTAGAATTGGCTTTGTCTTGTGATGTTTATTTGCACCCTTAAGGACGACTTCTCAAGGTATGTATGTGTATTGCCGCGGGCTTGCCGTTAGCACTACAGCTATCGATCGGGCCCGTGTTTCTCGGCCGGGCTTGACCGAGAGGTAACTAATTAAATGTCATCTCGGCAGCGGCGCAAAGAGAAAAGAGAAGCAAAGACAATCCCTCTTTGCGCAGGGCAGCAGCTGGGGGTAACTAGTTCATCTGGTAAGTTAGTTATGCTCCTGACAAACAAGGAATACGGCCGTTGTCTCAGGTTCTTTGACATTGCTTCACGCCCTGAACTTAACTACCTAGGTTAACTTAGTTGACGTGTCGCTGCGTCTTGATGAGGCTGCCAGAGTCTGAGCGTTGCTCCCCAAAACAGGGCTGAGAACCTGAGAAGAGGCTAGACTAGTGTATGTACATACTGTACAGTAGCTAGTTAGTTAACGTCATGGTCCCTCCGGATCCGATGTTTTGGGTATCCAATCGGGAGACACACCCTGCCTGAGCCCAAAGGCGTGGTCTAACATAGGTCGAGGGTCGAGGGGCGTTGATGCTATTTCTGGTATGCTCAACAAGTCCTTGCCTCGCTAACGAACCCCTGTTTTGGATCATGTTACTGTTGCTGATGAGGAGGGTAGAGAGGCCATGGACAAACTGGCTGTTGAGGCCAACTTCCACCTCAACAGCCACGTCGACGATAACATGTCCAGCCCAGCTTTGCATCTACCAATGGTGGCAATTGAGAAACCCCCCCGACATAATAGATCCTAGTTAGGAGATAGTTACGCATTGACGCTGCGCACCAGCTCACCACTGTACGTAACCTCTGCAGTTTCAAGATCGTCCAAGCTCCAATGAAGCCTAAGCCTGCAGCACTCGCAGATACAGCCCCCAGGGGTTACAAATGTAAACTTCCGCGATTTTACAGGTATTTCTTGCCACAACGGAATTAAAGAGGCCAATAAGATATCATAGCTTAGTATATAGATGGAGATAATACTGGGCTGATCTACAACCAGATTATAGAAGATTGGCCACTAAATTTCTTAGTAAGAAGTACCGATTTTACATTTGTAACCCCTGGGGGCTGTACAGCTCATCATCAATGCAGCAGCTGCTTTAGCCGGTGCAGGTACGAAATGTCGCCCCAAGGATCTTCCTGGTTCGACTGCCGAGACGGCAGCCAAGACTATAACTACGTGTACGCTATGTACGATTGCTGCAGGGGAACTGGTTTCGCATGTCCCGAGAAGCAGATAAATCACCCTGCCATGACCTCTAATGCATCTCTTCACCGATTAACGGCTGCAAGAGAGGGGACTGAGAAAAACACTCGCCAAAAGGCACGAACCAGCGATCGTCTAGGCTTGGAACGAAAAGCACAGCGGGAGCAGTATGGATACCCAGCTTGATCTCAATTTCTCGTACCTTTCTTTTTCTTCTTATTTTTCCTTCTTCAAGGCATTTTAACACAGTTAACGAGACAATAGCGTGGGAATGGTGGGGACTAAGGTAGAAGAAGAGAATTTTGATGTTGTTATCATGATGCGAAAGAAGCAAGGGCAAAACTGAGATGGGAGAGATCAGTTGATGTACATGCAGTCATTCACGATCGCCATACGGAGTATGTAGAATGACGTCTGATAAGTTACGCACATCAGTGCAAATGGAAGGGCCAGTGCAGACGAAAAATATACTCGGGTCCTTCCAAAAACAAGCACGTGGCAGCACCTGCCTGCCATTTCTCCATTCCCTTCTCCATCCATCAGGGCTCAGCCAAGCGGCCAGCGCCAATGCAAAGGAAAACCTATCATCATCACGACAAGAACAGCATCATCGCTAGCATCAGTTTCAGACATTGATGATTGCACCCGCCTCGAGGATGACAGACGGTTATGGCGGTGACATCAGTGCGTGGCCCGGGCTTCAACCCGGCTAGCGATCAGCTTTACAGTACGGACAGACAGTACGGAGTACTCTCTGTAGGTCCAGCCCACAAGCCAGCCTCACCCACATTCCTTGCGAATGCCCTCCCTCCTCCTGGGTGACGTTGATGTTCAATCTGGCAGCTCCAGTCCCGTACCGACAAGCAGAAGCGACCGATGATCGATCGAACCTTTCTCCGTCCCAGTCCCGAGGTTCGATCCCCTTCAGCCGTGGAGAAATGGGGGCTCGGGCATTTAGAGAAGCATCTACGGATAGAGCCCCGCCTGTTGTTCACGAGCAGTCATGCTCCTCGCCGCGGCAGCATCCCGCCACGTCCGTCCCCTGCTCCGAGGCTGCTACTGGCCTCCCCGGCGCATTACCGACCTCTCCCAACGCTCCAATCCAGTCCCCCGGTTCCATGCTGCTCAAGCTTTCCGTCCAGTCTACTCCGTACGGAGTGACTAGAGGGTCCACCACTAGGTCGCCCTCTGCTGCCCCGCTGTCGTGCGCTCCAGCTTCAGCGCTGTCGCCCGTCATCCGCCCCTAGCTTCCCCGAATCCTAGCAGCCGGGGCCAATCGCGTGCCATATGTACTCTACCATGGTACTGGGAGCCCTCCCTCCCAACCTGCCGGGGAGAGCTCAAGACCGGTGAGAAAGAGACAGAGGCAATAGCAAATCGCGGCGTTTCTCTTGCATGGAGCGGACCTTTTCGATGGAGACTGCTTAACTTGCTGCGTCTGTTTCCGCAGTACACGCCTCTCGTTCCTCGCCTATGCATTACGTCGTTGATGCCGGAGATGCTGACGTCGCTCCTCAGTACCTACTTCCGCTAACATCAACATTGACATTCAAGACATCTAGAGACGTTACACAGCGAGCGTGGACACATGGGGCTAGCTGGCACTAGTTACCCTTGCACGAATACTGGCCGAGAACACAAGGGCTCCATCCGCGTATCAATCCTTAGGCCCCTTAGCACATTTCACAATCATCTTGATGCCATGGGATAATACGCCCCAGCGCAGAGCTGGGGTCGTAACTCTCGGTCTTCGTCTTCTTCTGGTCCGTTATGGACTAGCCTGGGATCCTAAATGCTAAATGCATCCTTCAGGGACCCAGAGTGCTTGTGAGAATCGTCTCGACGTGGCTCGGCAGAGCAAAGTTGCTAACCAACCATATCCGCTACCCAGCTGGTCCCGAAAAGCTCCCCCCGTATCCCCTTGAGGGATCCTCTTCTCCCTTGTTTTCCAAGGCCATGCTTTTTCCTTGTCTTTACGGCCTCCGTATTGTTGAAAGCCAATTACTACTGGTTATTGTTGGTGCTGAACTCTGACCTTATCCCTTGCGGCGCTGAGATCCCTGGTTATTTCGCCTCTAGCCCCATCCCCTTGCTCGGTCTATCTGGCTCACCTCGGAGCCTCCTCAATTCTCTTTTCTTGCCATCCAGTCACCTTCATATGCCGCGTTGTGAACCGCAACCTTATCCCTGCCACTGGAGCCCACGGTAGCTTGGTCCATCACCTTGTTCCTTTTCCTTCGTTTTCTCGTCGACGCATTCTCACCCCTCTCGGCCCCTCGGTTTATAAAAGACACCCCGGCTGGTTTGCTTTTCCCTTTCCACTCCAATTTTCACAGTTGCAGCTGCACTCTCTTTTCTCAGCTTGCAAGTCTCAGCCGCATTACAACTATATGACCGATGATCATCTGGTTATAAGTGGCTTCGTCCGTTCTATAACTACCTGTTGGGTTGCTGTTCAGTCAACCAAGACGCAACTGTTACAAGAAACCTATCTCAACAAAACAACAGTCATTATTGTCATCATCAACATTTATGACGCAGCTTGATTGACATCGGACGTCTTCAAGTTGTCTCAGCCTCAGTCTAGTCCAGCCCAGCCGGATCCAGCCCGGCCGCAGGCTCATAAGATCGTGTCTCCGGTTCAAGCCCAGTTCTAGAACGCCAACCAAGCCTAACTTGACAAGCATTTCATACCATCCTTCGGCTCTCATCCGCTAAAACACCACCCACCACCAGATTTCCCATCCTTCTCCCCCTCGCCATTGCTCAAACCTCCAGGTCCAAGCAAAAGAGGCGGCGTATACCCAAGGATCCTCTACGCTCAGTGGCTTCACCATAACTGCCCTGCTCCCCGCTTCCCCAAGAAAATCTCGAGCTAGTCGCCACGGGCGCATCCCAAATTCCCGGTCCTGGGACCAGACGCGGAAACTCAATTTCAGGCATCCCAATTGATTCCCTGGCTTCTTTGGTGCTAGACTAGTTGCCCAGTCTCTCCCCTCTTCTACCGGCCGCTCTTCCTCCCTCCTCCCCCGGCTTCTTTTGCTCATCCCTTCTTTCGAAGTTGATACGACTGCTCGTTCTCTCCCTGTCGTGTTTCGGCGTCAAGACGTCAAGACGCAGCCAGGATCAGGACGCGACAACAGAGCAACGACCAAGCTTGACGCCCACCGACCGACCTTGGACATCGCGTTACGCCGTGAAACCCCTCCAAAAGTAGAGACGGAAGCGGCTCGGTCAAGTCTGGACTCGTCGTGTCTCATTCCTCGTCACAACAGCTTCCTTCGCTCGGCTGTCTCTCGCTTGTCACCAACCGATCAACCGACACTCGTGCTTATTATTAGTGCCTTGTTTTTTTTCTCCTGACAGCGCTGCTCACACTCAACTTCGCACCAACCGGGATCGAAATTTTCAACCCGCGCAGCAGACGCACACACTTAACGGCGCCGCTACATCATCACTGTCGTCACTTGCCTCGCTCGTTTCAGCGCACGCTCGCTCATCACAAACCTCAGTCGCTGTCGCCATTATGCCGCGACAATACCAGTACCAGCCCAGGTATATGCCTCCTGGATTGAATTGAGCCTTTGTCTCTACCAAGAAACGCACGCTAATTTTTTCCCCTTCTTGATAGCCGCGAACTCCATGTGGTAGTACTAGGAGCAGGTTTGTTCATGCCCGACCCTAACTCTTCATCTTTCGCCATCCTCCCACCACGTGTGCGCTTGGCTGACTCGTTCCCCTCTGCTAGGCGGCGTGGGTAAGAGTTGTTTGACTGGTGAGTTGTCCCCATGTTCCATGTTCCATGTCCTGGTTGCTGCGTCCGCGTTCGCGTCCGCGTCCCAACGTTACATGCACCATTCTCTTGCAGCACAAAAGCTCATGCGACAACAGCTCAGTTCGTGCACAACGAGTGGATCGAGAGCTATGATCCCACCATCGAGGACTCTTATCGGACCCAGCTTCAGGTCGATGTAAGTGCAGCGCATGCCAATTCCCTCTCGTGCGGTGCTTCGGTACCGCCGCTCGACTTCTTTTGACTGACTCATTCATCTCAGGGGCGCCAGGTTATTCTCGAAATGTGAGTTTACACCTTGAATATCCTGCGCGTTGATCCATTTCTGGAATTGCTGTAACTGACTCAGCATCTAGCCTCGACACAGCGGGGACCGAACAGTTCGGTAGGTCCTTTATGGCCCAACAACTTCCCAACCACGACTCCCGTACTGATGATGATCCAGTCGCCATGAGGGATCTATACATGAAAACCGGCCAAGGTTTCCTCCTTGTCTTTAGCATCACTTCGTCTTCCTCACTAAGCGAATTGGCTGGTCTACGCGAGGAGATTATCCGCATCAAGGATGATGAAAACGTTCCCCTGGTTATTGTCGGCAACAAGGCCGATCTGGAAGAGAACCGTGGTGTGGCCCGAGCCAAGGGTTTCTCGATCTCGCAACGATGGGGTGCGCCCTACTACGAGGCTAGCGCGAGGACAAGGAGTGAGTTTGCCCATCCGCCTGTGGCTTCCATGCCTCCGCTATCGCCGCATCCGGACTAACTGGATGCAGCCAATGTCGACGAAGTCTTTATCGATCTTTGCAGGCAGATGCTGCGCAAGGAGGACGAACAAAACGCAACCATGGATGCGGATGACGGCTACAAGCATGATAATGGTCGAAGTTCGCACAAACGCCATCGCCGCCGCCGCCGGAAGGACTCGCCAAGATGCGCAATCCTCTGAGGACACTAAAACCACCACCCCCGATCGACGACCACGGGATGGTCGGTTGACGCGCTGGGGCATATTTACTTCTTGCTTCCACTATCTAGGGTTATCAGTTTCTCCCCCTTTTTCTGCTTTTTTTATATTATGGATTTGTACACGACACGGCCAGCAAAAACAACTCACAACGTAAGACGAATGATTATTGGAGAAGTACAGAAGGACCTCGCGGTCTGATGCGAAACGAAACTTGACGGAGCGAACGGCTACTCAACGCGTGGCATGATCGAGGTCCATTTGGGGGCGTCCAGTTCTCTCGCGATAGAGAGATGTTGAGGCTGACCTCATCTTGTATATGCACATATCGGCGTCGGCGGCGTTGGGGACTCGACCTGGGATACAAGGTCTGGATATCCGTATTCTTTTCTCGGACGGTTTGGCACGGGCGTCTTGTGTTCTCGACGGGCCATGTAAGAAAGGGTATGTGCGAGTGGGATGGGATGAGAGATGAATTTTAAACGGGATGAATCGAAACGCGACAATTTTAGACAGGCGATACCAAGCGGTGTTGATAATAAGACGTCGGTGATGCTTGACGCATACTATGGCCACTCTTGACCTTTCATACTGAGCTGTGTCGTCCGATCGTATTCCCATCAGCTGTTGTTCGTTCATTCAATCAACCGCAAATTGCTACGGTTAGCAACAGAGACGGATCGTCTAGAAGGACAATACGTATAAGCGATGCTCTCCCATAGCATTTCACAGCAACAGCTGGCTGAGGTCTATGGGACATCCCATCTAACGTCTTGTCGCACGCCATCCCCTGTCTCCCAGTGGGATCAAAGCGGTTTTATCGTGTGTTGTCCATCAATACCCAGGAACTATGCAATTCAACTAAAGACGCTCTGGTTGCCGACAACGATGCGAGACACAAGGACAGCAAATGAATCCCAGGACTAGGCGCGTACAAATATGATTATACAATATGCTTACACTCACTAAGTGAGACATTTCTAAGAATCTACCATGGATGTCGTAACGCTCTACCAAAAACAGTTTTTCTTCGTTATCAAAGGTAACAAAAACGAGCCATGACAAAGAGGGACATCTTTCTCCATCGCGCTCCGTCGTATCAGCCCAAGTACGCCAACTCAGGTATGCCAACTTCATCTCGACACTAGTTGCGTCTCAGAATCCTCCAAACATCGCCAAACAGTCCAAACCACCCCTTGACTTTCTCCACCGCATTCAACAACAGGACGTACCGCTTCACAAACGCATCGACGTTGTCATAGTCCTCGGCGTACGGCTCCCAGACAGCCCTGCCCTGACCGTCGCCCTCTTGATCCTTGACGATCATGAGGGGATCAGCCTCGACGCTCTGAATACCAGCGGTCTTGAGCCGGGGCCCGATGGCCAGCGCGCGGCCCATGATGGCCTCGTCGGCGATGAGGCGCGTGGCAGCGTCAACGACGTCCTCGACACGTCCGCCGCCCGCCGTGCCGGATAGGAAGACGGCCTCGACCGCCGGCTGTAGCATGTTGGTCTTTGATGTGTAGAAGGGCGTGATCATGTTGACGCGGACGCCGCTGACAAACGCCGTGGAGCGTAGGGTGCGGAACAGGCCGAGGATGGCATGCTTGCTCATGGTGTAGTAGCACTGGCCCGGTAATGGGAGGAGAGAGGCGAGTGAGCCCACGAGGAGGATGCAGCGATCGCGGCATGCGGGACCGTTCCGGGGCAGGTGGTACAAGGCCAGATGCGTGGTGTATGTGGCACCCGTGATGTTGACGTCGAACGTGGCAGTGTTGGGCTTGGGCAGACGGCCGTTCTCAAGGACTGGAGCCTCAAACTTGAGTGAGACGCTGGGCATGATGATGCCAGCATTGGGGACGACGATATCGATGCCGCCGTGAGGACTGGCACGGACGGCAGTCTCAAAGAGGCTGACCTGGGATTCCCAGTCGGTGACATCGCAGTGCTGAAAGGCAAAGGTCGAGTCCGGGTAGGCGGTTCTCAGCGAAGCCACGAGCTCCTCGCCGGCTGTAACGGCGATATCGCCGATGAAGATGTGGGCTCCGTGTGAGGCCCATTCACGGACCATATGAGCTCCGAGGCCATTGGCGGCGCCGGTGATGAGAATGGTCTTGCCCTTGAGAGTTGCTTTGTCGTAGGGCTTGCTAACGTCGACAGGCGGTGACTGACGGATGAGCCCTTTGATGTCGTTGGTCTCGTTGTACTCCATCTTGGATCAAGTTCTTATTGATTACTTGGAATCGCTTATTCCGAAGAGTCGGACCAGAGTTCCGTTGCTGCCTATATATTCACAGATGGACGAAGACGAAGACGATAGTATACGCGAAACGCCTTGCTTTCTGCAAACACAACAAGTCAGTTGTCAGAGCTGTCTCACCAATAGACACTCTCAGGAGGTGGAGTTTTCCAGCCCTTCCAGGGTCCAGATCTAGGCCATCTCACCTTGTTCTACTAGTCGTGACCCGATAAATTAACTCGAGCGGGTCTCCAACTGCCGGATCCAAGTCGTGTTGTATCCACAAGAGCGAGCGAAGCGAGGGTTGACAAGACTCGACGGGGTGAGCCAAAGTCCAAAAGGGAGAGTGATGAGGTAGGTGATAAGTTGAAGATCTCGGCCAAGGAAGAGAATTGAATATTGGGCTGTGGGCCACTATGAGAAAATTTCTGGCAGTGAATAACTGTCAAGCTCGCAGTGTTGCAGTGATGCACTGATGCACTGACGCAGGATTCGTGTGGAGGAGGTCAACCAGCAAAGAACAGATCGGTGGCTCTGACATCTCGCTCGAGGTACTCCGTAGTCTGGGTAGTTAACGTTAGAACACTACGCCCTGTAGAACACTACGCCCTGTCTTCAAAACAAGGCAGAGCCGAGGCGTTTCCAGGGACATCCAAGTGGCTACACTGGCAATCCGATACCGAGCAGTCTAAGATAAGATGTGCAGCTAGCTCTCACTGGCGACCAAGCTCAACCCACTGGGGTCTAGAAACTCAACGACTTCATCTCCTCTTTCAGCTGTTGATGCGTGGTGCTGCATAAGTTTCTCACACTCGAGTTCTTTCCATGTGACCATCGATTGACGCAAGTAAGTCACTCTTGACAGAGGCCGCAGATAGCATCGCGATGCGCCCTCCTAACTGAGCCGTTATGCCATGTCAGCAAGCAAGGCCCAGCATGTCAGCCGACCGATCACCTCCCGCTGTCAGTCCTCGAAGGCAAGGCGAACCAAGGCGATCACCGTACACATTTCCAGATAAGACCCACGTCGTTGCTACATCGTCATGTAGTCGAGGAGCCTCCTTGCCGCCTCAAACGCATGCTGCATAGATACATCCATGCCGTGGATGAATAGCTCCATGTCAATGGTGAAATGTGATCCGTGGGTGCGACTCAAAGAGGACAGTCCACCTCCGCTAGTCTCCAAGGTTAGCCGATATCTCGAAGCACAGGGAAACGGCATGGTCCGAGGGAGATGCGGGGTCTCCTCGAGAGCCATCAAAGACGTGATCCAGCCCTGTCCTGGCCTGGTGTCATGGGTTTGCCTGTCGGTGATGGGGAACTGAAAGATCCCGATGCTAGCGCTCGTTATGCCCGTCCACGCCAGAGTCCAACCGTGAGCCAACTTACAGAGCCTGTTAGTGCGGCTCAGGAAGCAAACACGAATCCGCCAAAGCCGTTTCGAGCCAACCTGTCCCCGCGTTGAGGGGAGGCGGCATTGTCTCAGCTTTTTCAGGTCCCAGCCAGGGTCAGGTTCTGGAGGCCTTCCAGGCTTCCCCTCAACGACCGACAGACAACGGCTTCCAGGAGAGGAAACGAGATAGACTACGTCACATGGTAGATGGAGAAGCATGCCGATCATTCGGTTTAGAACCGCGGCTGTAGTCCAAGTTTTGTCGTGCCGGGTTCCAGGGCTCCTTTCGCATCCCAACTGAAGTCAGAGCCGTGAGAGGCAGGCTGGATCAACTGGAGGCTTGACATGGGCATAACGTCGGTTGAAGCAAGTTGTAAAGCTTGATCGCTTGGCGAGGAGGTGGGCAAAGGCCGAGCTGGTATTGGATAATCTGGCCCTGCTCAGTGCTTACTCCCCCGACCGACACCACAACCACACGGCTCCCAACGATGCTGGGGAGGAGACGGCCCCAGAGAATCAGTCCCCGCGGCCAACAGGCTGGGATGCCGGGACCCGTCTTCAAGGGCTGTGGGCCACGTCCCTTGAGCCTCGTGCCTTCACCCTTCTGTGACCTCACTCGTGGGTCGGCATGTCGGGCCCACATGGCTGGCGTGACACCACGCCGGGGGATCCTTGCAAAGTTGAAGATGGGCAGGGGGGGCTGACACCGAGGCTGAAAAGGCGTCCAAGTCAATGGAGGACGATAAGCCGACTGGAACCAGCACCAACCGTGCATCGAGTGCGGTAAAGTCCAGGCTTGCGTGCTGTTGATCATGGATTTGATAGCCATCGGTACTATTGACTATCCATGCGATGAAGGAAGTCAACAACTTTCCAATGTGTGTAAGTGGAAGCTGAAGTGATGCGGAGTTTCACGCGTGCTGCCGCAATCTTGGATTCACGTGGTGCCGTTAGACCACACGCCGCCGCATGCTCTCGTTGACCCCTGACAGACTAATTAAAGAAGCTAAGACTCGTCAAATCGTGCCCAGTGAGGCGATCTCACCAGCGTGGGCGATGGTACCTAGTTGAGATATGATGGAGTATTGTACTTGAATACATAAGCGAGAGCGACCAGCTTGGTGAGATCGGCGGAGCCCAAGACAGCCTGTCGGATTTGATGATCTGTGACCGGTTTCTAGCTAGACCCTGGATGAATGGAAGACATATTAGTTAAAAAGCACAAGTACAAAGTGCTGCTCTATTCCCTTTCTATCATTCATGGTTAGTACATACATACCCCAGGACCGACCGACCGACCGAACAAGCGTTCGAAAACGATGGGCAATAAGTTACCACCACCAATGTCGTAAGCTCCCGTCACACACATCTTACCCCGGGCCAATGAGGAAACTGGCATAGGTTGCGGAACGTTCTGCCGGTCAAATCTTTTGGGAGTTTAGAATGGCGTACCCAATCGTGGTCGAGTATTGGCGACTCAGATGGGAGATAAAGGTCGACATGAGCAAGGTCAGAGTCCAAGGGCCAGGGAGCAACATGAAGAGGTTCTTCCTATCCTAAAAATTCATTCAAGTGACCCTGTAGTAGTGTCGTAGTAGAAGTTTTGAGAGCTCAAGACTGTATCCGGAGCTTGGACAAACAAGC
Organism: Fusarium staphyleae; assembly: GCA_017140175.1. Classification (NCBI taxonomy): domain Eukaryota; kingdom Fungi; phylum Ascomycota; class Sordariomycetes; order Hypocreales; family Nectriaceae; genus Fusarium; species Fusarium staphyleae. The sequence goes on from JADDON010000440.1 coordinate 34,653, forward strand.
GCTGAAACTCCGGTTGTAGCGACCAGAGGTCAAGACAGGACGACTTATCCTGGCCTCTTCTCATCATCTCTATGCCTCGACATGTTAATGCGCCAAGAGGGTGTGAGGAGTCAGCTGTTTACACCAAAGAGCTGTGTGTTATTTTGCCCAAACAGGGAAACAGGTTAGAGGGCACCGAGATCCCCCCAAAGCACATAGAGTTCCTTTTTGGATCAAGTGGATAGGACCCGATATGCCTGGGCCAATTCAGACAGGGTTTGTCATGGTAGCGAGGCGGTTCAGCAAGGGGTGAGCATGTCTGAGTCGATGCTGTCAAGCATGATAGAAGGGTTGACATCCCCGTTTCTGCTGCCTGCATTATCCTAATGCTGGAGGGAAACATGACGATGGATTGACGGGGCTTCGCGTCTGTCCGGCCCCGCTATGTGGCACATCCCACAAGCTCCCCATGAACATGCCCCTCCAATCCGTCTGTGGAAGTATTTCCGGATGCACTTATGCTGGAGTGACAGGTAGGGGTGAACAGGGTAGGCAAGAGGTATGCTGATGGGGATCAGGCAAGGGAGGGAAGAACCTGTACGAGAGAACGCAGACAGCTTTGATGAGCGCAATTTCAACGTCCTCGAGTTACATACGAAGTGGGATGAATACCTTGGCCGCCAAATGCCCTAGGAGGCCTGGAGACTTGATGTAGTGTTGTTTTGTGTTGTTTGTTCTAACCTAATGGGCGCGAGGTTAGCCGTAGTAAGGAAACACAAGCTCTTTATCAACATCACCAAGCTGCATCAGTATGCCGGCAATTGGTGAGCTTTGTGCAACTTGATTGAGAGTGAGGCCGAATAGTACAAGGAGATTGGGCGGGCGCCGAGCAGCAGTCCAAGCACCCAAAATGCAGGAGTCAAGTCGTAATCAAGCCACGATCCTCAGGTTACTTGTCCCATTTTCCAACGTTACTATGTAATTAGAAGTTCCTTCTGGTACAGTAGGACATGGCGTAGCGCTGGCCCCTGAACCCCGGCGGGCAAGATGTGTTCCTCGAGTCTGCGATATGTAAAAAGAGCCGACCAGGCTATTCATGCCCTTTAAGTGTCATGCTGTCGTTGCGGATTGTCCTTGGCTACCGATACTACTGTGCACGCAGCACTAGGGTCCCATTCTCCGCATCTTCTCGGTCGGCAGCAAAGCGGCGATAGTGGGCCAGCTTCTCGGGCCTGGGATGCAGGCAGCCCGTTCGATCGATCCGAAGTCCAGTAATCTGGGAAGTGCTTTTTCCGGCTACACGTGAGTGAGGGGCAATAGGCGATTGATGTCTTGCTCAGACCTGATTCTGTCGCTTGGGTGTGTCGGTCCACACTAGAAGTATTTCAAGACACACTGCGCCCATATCAGAAGCAAAAAGGTAGCATTGAAGGACCAATCGACTTGAGAAATGAACGAATGGAGCCACTCTCGCGCCAAAGTGCTCAAATTTTGCACAACCACATGCATCATGGGAGTCAGAAGGCTGCTGTTGCTGCGCGTGTCGTCATCTGGTATCTCTGCCTTCTCATGGTCAATAAGCGGTCTTCAACTACTCCCCCATGACGATGGGCCAGGCGCCAGATACTACCCTTTCCACCCACAGACGCATACCAATCCAGAGCAAGACAGTAAGAAGGGGAAAAAAAGGTACAACGAGGATGTTGGTTTGATTGACAGGGCCAGGGGAAAACAGCAGCAGGGAGAGCTTCTGCTACCCCTGCCGCCAAATGCTGCATAGCTTGCTCACCGGTCACCCACCCCCCCATTCAATTACCATTGCCCACGGCCACAGCCCCGGGAGGCCTAGCCTGACAGGACACCTTGGAGAATCTTGTGCATCTTGGACGTGGGAAGGCGGGCGCCTGGAACATGGGGGGTAGACGTGGCTCCTGTCGGGGACAACACGCCCCCAAGACCAGCATGAGAGGGTTGGTTGGGGTCCTTTGTGTGTCTGTTGTTTGAAGGGCCGAACGTCTCGGTTCTGACCTTGGGCCTGGAGTTTCAAGGTTTGATGCACCTCACATCATCAGGCAAGAAGAGCTTCGGTGAATAGAGTTATTCGGAGGAGCCCCGGAGCCTGGGAAAATGAGATCCCTGCCATTTCCTAACCTCCTGTCACATCCCTCTTCGGTCTCTTTATCATGACTCTATTCGCAAGAAGTCAGCTGAGTCCACCAAAGAGCAGGATGAGTTGGCAATTACTCCGTGCAGCCTTGTTGAGAAGCCATAAGAGGTTGTCGTCGTATCCCCTGTCGATGTGGCTGCTCGAATGTATCTCTGCGGGATCTTGCCTCATACGGGGAAGTCACCGATATGCTTTGGAGGAGAGTCGAGGGCTTGAGCGTCGAGTTGTAGGATGATGATGGCAATGTGATACCGATGCTTTGCCTGATACTTCGCTTGCTTTTGTTGAAATGAGAAACTGCCTTGATGAAGCGCTTGCGCCTGGACCCTTGAGTTTCAGGCTGGGGCGCAGCAGGCGCATTCGGAGCGCGTCGCGATACACGCAGCTGCAGCACGGCAATTAATCCTGCAGATGGAGATGGGCAGGCCGCTGATCAAGCAAGAGCCAAGAGCCCCTCCTTCCTCATCGATTTATACTCAACCAGCCAATTAGGGTTTGCCATTGCTCCTGCTTCGACAATTCGTCAGGCTCAAAGGCAGGAAGCAACTGTGAAATCTTGGATCTTCAAGAATCTGATTCACGTTAATATCATTGAATCCTTGTTAACTCTATGTGCCTGGCCCAGAGATTCTTCACTCACTACATTGCTATTTCGGCCACGAGATTGATTCCTACACAGCTTCCTAAGCTTCTTTGTTGGCAGCTTCCCATCGGCCAGAAAGGAGAAACCTTCAAGACGCAACTTGTTTTACTTGAGACTTCGGCTCGCAATATTGCATCACCTTGCGCTCGCCTGTTCTTTCTTGTTGCATTGTCTCTTTGGCTTTGACTCCCCATTTCTTCTTCCCCTCCCCCGTGTTTAGTCGGCAATTTGCTTCTTTAATGCTTGTTAGCGTTGGGCGCGATCTTTAGCGTCAACCGCTACCGTTTCCCACCCTTCAACGAGCCATTCCCTCGCCCAAACAACCAGAATTAAGTCCCCGGCCTCACTGCCGCCAGCACTTCCAGGCTCAGTCGCGTTTTGACTTTCATCACTCAATGCGATCGCGCTCCGATTGGCACGATAGCGCTGAAGCCAGACAAACGACTTCGACGCCAAAATTTGCACCCACGCCCTGTTCAGCAGGTTCCCACTCCACCATAACTTAGTCTCCGCTCCGCTCAAGACGCTCGTTCAAACTGGCGCCCACGCTCTCTCTCAGCTCGGTGGTTCGCTTGGATCACCGAAGAAGGGAGGAAGCCATTCGAGGCCACTAACTTAGTTAGTTAGCAAGAGACAAGAGCAACAAACAGCACACAGCACACAGCACACAGCAGAAACGTGGAATCAGAAACTCTCTGCTTGCTAATAACGAAGCCGCGTTTTCCTGCACGTTTATTGACCGGCTGCCTCTCCCGAGCTTCTTTCTCTTGTAAGCTGTGCGACGAAAGCTTCTTGCGGCAGTCGAACTGAGATTAATTATCACCTACCTATCTGCTTAACCTTAACATCATTTCCGTGTCCTTTTTTGCCCTTGGCTATCTAGGTACATAAAGGCTCCAGTGCGCCATCGCGCCAGGGATTTTGGATCTAACCATCAATTCCTCCTCCAGCTCTTTCATTACATCAAACTCATACCCAACCACTTACCATCCCGCTTAGACCCGGTGGTGGCTGACTCTACATCTGGATCATTTCAGGCACAAGTCGTTCGAATCAATTCTGAAACAACCACGCCCATCTTCACAGCCCGAACTGTACTTTGAGCATCTGCATCCACCGGCAGCATTTTTGGGACACGCGATTACGCCAGAATTGCCTCTGCAAATCTCCAGTCCGTTCCTGAAACTGGCGCTTTCTTGTCGAGTTGCCCAAGGCGAATACGCTCAGGAGGCCACTACGTATTTGACTGTCGGCACCTTGACTTGAACAAACAACACACCATCATTGAGACTAGAGGAACCCATCAGGCCTATCCCAGCAACCCCGAGCCTACCCATTTCAGTCCAAGCTTCCCTTGATCCCCGGCTGCAGTTTTCACTAGCAGACCTCGCCGACTGAGGACAGGCCAGATCCAAGTATCGATCAGGGACCTTCGGGGCAGACCCAATTAACCAGGAGACTGACCCAGCGATCCGAGAACCTGGCAGCTACCCAAGATACAAAGTCGATCCGCGATCCGCAGTGCCCGGGCCAAGCGCGCAGACTCGATAGACAGTTGACTGTATGTAAGTTAAGTACCGGAACGTGAGACCTACCTAGAGAGTGCTTTCTTTAGCTGGTGTTGAGCCCATTGACGCCCGCACCCAGCTCGCTCGCTCTGTTGATTCTCGTGGCCACCGTCCCCAAGCTGCCACCCTCTAAGTTCTCACACGCCTCTATCCCTCTCCGCTCTCCGCTCTCCTCCCACCCCTACCATCTCAATCCCCATTCCCATTCTCATTCCCATCCTCCTCCCTCCATCCATCTTGGAGAAGAGCAGGGCATCCACCCACACTTACAGGCACTCCCACGCGCAATCTTGCCATTTGCTACTCGACAAACCCGAGAATTTACCTGGCCTAACTATCTGGGGGTAATTCTCCTGTCCCATCCCCTTTGTCACTACCCACCAACTCTCTTGTCTTATCCTCTTTCTCTCATCCTTTCTCATCCCCCCTCTGCTTCCACACACAAGCTGTTCACTCCCTCGCTCCATTCAGGCACTAGTTAGACCAAGGTATTCTTGTGCTACCCTCCGGCGCATCTCCGTCACATACCAGCCATCCCGGCTCTTGGAGGAAGGCCTTACCTCCCGTCCAGAGCCGAGTCTTCCAAGTACTGGGCTGCCAACCTTGCCCACCATCCACTATAGACACTACCACTGCCGCTACCGTTCGCACCCTACTTGCTGCGTCCTCCAGTTGCAAGTTCTGTGTTGCCCCTACATTAATCACAACGGCCCCCCCTCCCAC
>JADDON010000044.1:0-40421 GCA_017140175.1 Fusarium staphyleae
CTGTTCCCCCAGGGCCTGGGCTCTCTCCCGCAGCCCCGACCAGTCTCGTCTGTGGATCTTTCCGCTTGATTGGTTGCCTGCGCGCGGCCTGTTGCGGTACGATTTCTCGCCTGGGGCACCACCTGTCTGGATCACCAATCTGGCTCTCCTACTGCCATTTCCGATGGTGTTGCGATGCGCATGGTTCAGCTACGGCTTCTGGGACACTGCCCATCGCAGTTAAAGTGTACCTGACGATACCCTGGAACCAGAATCACGCCTTAGGATCGCGGCATTGTCTGATCTAGCAGTGTGTGTTCCAGCCAGTTGCTAGGTACGAGTTCCAGCAGTTGATTCTGCACGCGAGTTCCACAAACGACTCGGCATCGCATCAAGTCTTCCCTTTTCGTGCCATGAAAGTCGTGGCATCGTGTAAGGCCATGTTATGCCATGTAACCCGAACCCTGCACACGGCCCGGCATGGGCGGAGGGAAGCTGGGGAATTGAATTCACACAACATGGAAGCACGCTGGCGGCTGGCAACCCAAAAGAGCAAGGGGCACCAGGACGGAAACAAGGAAATGCCTACCTAGCTCAGTGGAAAATGCGTAGGGGGCTTCCGTTTGGTGAATTGCTCAGCCCAGCTTGGATTCTACAGGAGCTGGTAGTGTCGATGCACGGAAGAGTTGCTCCGTCCTTTTTGTTTGCAAATTGTGATGAACGGAATCGGACGCAAAAAGCCAACAAGTCGATTGTTTTGTTTCTCTAGCTCTGTTCAGATCTCACGATCTGAGAAGCCAAGTCTAAGAAACGTGGAGGAATGTCTCGTTGACCGATTGCCTAGAGTAGTTTCACAGCGATGAAGGAAGGACTGCGGGTAGTGTCTAGAGTCCAGGATAGTGGAGCCGAGCCTCGAACTTCAGAGCCCGAGCGCGCAGAGCACTATCGATTGACTCTAGAGACTCTCCATAGAACGAGAAGGCAACCTCCACCATATCACCGGTGAGAAGGGAGAGGAAAGCCAGCATACTGCACTTGTGGACGTGTGCATCTATGAGCCTGTTGCCAGGCGGCCATGTCACCCTAGAAAGATGCTGGTTGGACGTGAGACAGCAGGAAAGCGGCAGGTCTAAAAGGTTGTGATAGGTACGTACTCCGTAGATTGCAGTAGAATGGCACATTGGCAGGGATTCTACCCGAAGGGTTTTTTTGACAGTCAATATGTAGGGTCTTCGACCAGATTGATCGTCGAGTAACAATCAGTTGGGTACGGAGTACAGTATGGGGAGAAGAGTGCATACTCACTGACCGTCTCCGGCGATCAAAGCATCTTGACATCTCTCACCAGATCAGATATGGCTCCATGATTAGTGATTGCCCGGCTCGGCCTTGATTAGCATGGAAGTTTACGAGGGGCGCTTGTTTGTGTTGATGCGGTTGATGCTGATAGGTGGACAAAGGCCGGCGACAACGAGAGGCCAGTCCGTCCTCGAGTGAACGAACGTTGAGAGTGTTCAGTCTCCCTGGTGTCTGGTATCGCTGCTGGCATCCTGGTTCTGCTGCTCTGAAACAACAGGAACGAACAATGATTCTGTGCCAGGGATTCCTCCTCGTTCACATCCGAACCGCCATGTCTCTTGCCTCCCTTCCACCATTTCTCGACCTAGCGTCCGTTTCCCTGCCTTGGGTTGGGTTGGGTTGTTGTTGTTGGTATTGCTACGGCAGAGAAAGCTGTGGTGGCTGAGTGGCAGTGAGTGGAGTGCTGCAAGAACAGGGTGAGAGGGTGGTGCAGCCCTCCTGGGCTTGGGGTTAGTGGAGTCCAAGAGGCAAGGAAGGGACGGCCGCTGGCTGCGCTTGTGGATCGCCAGAGGGTAAAAGAGCGGGGGAGCAGCCGAGGGGAGCCACTCAAGCTTGGTCGGAGAGCATCCGGAGGGGTCAAGTGGCTCAAGCTCCCAGGTCGATACAGAGCGGTACATGTGCCTTGAGCTCTACGCTAACAGCGAGCTCCTCATCGAGATCGATCGTCATAACTACGCCCGATCAAACCTCGCTCGATCGCCTTCGGATCGAGCTACTCTTCCTTGCCGCACCAGAGACGAGAAATGAGATGTCGCTTTTTTTTCTGCATGCCCCTACCTGGTTTGCTTTTTGCTGCCCTGCTTGTATATAATCCAAACACAGCCCTTCCGACTCCCTCTTGCACATCCCGTCTGCTCTCCAAGGGTCCAACCTTTTCACAAGGCAGCTATCCACCTACATACCTACTTACTTGCACGCTTTCAAATATTCACATCCTTACACAACTCCAAGCACGGTATCTATCCACCCACCCGAGTTCTTTACAATTCCCCATCGACGAGGAATAAACCCATACGATATTCTGTGTACATTGCGGATTTTTGTTGCTTATTCACTGCTTGAGTCTATGCCTCACGTCTGCATAATTCTCGGCCCATACTACGAACTTTATAATCCTACCAAGACATAATCCCTCCGCATCTGCAACGCTCCATATCCGTTTTCATCAAGTTCCCTGTGCAAAACTTGCTTGACCAAATAAACATCATTCCCCACGTGGCCAACTCGAAGGTCTATTTAACACATCTAAAGCCGCGATCTACATCGTCGGCTCTTCCATCTCCAAAATGCCTAAGAGATCTCTTGATGTTGCGAACATGGGCGGCCCGTATGGCAAACCCCAGCCTGCACGAAAGGTACGACATCCCTTACGGGCAGTTATCAACACAAATGGGCATCACTAACATTGTCCAGACTGAACGTTCTCACGAGGAGAATCAAGAGCGTGCATACATCGCTGCTTCAAGGCGAGCCGATCGAAGCATCGAGGCTCGCGTTCAGTCCGCCCGGATGGCCAGCGAGATCCATAAGAAGCGAACCGGCAAGGCATTCCGCATTACCGAGGAGATCGTCATGAAGGAGGAGATGTACGAGGAGGAGGATGACGAATATCCTCGGTCATACCGACTTCTCAAGCAGAGCATGCAGACCTCAAATGCAGAGCTCAACTCCAGAGTGGAGGCTTATCTGTCCAACCGGGTCGCCATGTCGCAATTGTTATCTGCGACCGAGGCCGACTGGCGCAATAACGAGATCAACCAAACCTTTGCTCAGTTCTTCCCACAGGCCGACCGTCAGGCTCAATCGCTCACCCAGCGTTGGTCAACACCAGGATTCCCCGTGCCACAGCCGCAGAACGGGCGGATGTCGAGCCCTGCCGATCAGTCCTTCGAACCCCAGTTTCAGTCCGTAAACTACAAACAGCAGTCCAACACCACCGAGAGGAACAACTCTATTGCAGCAACGTCGCCCGCCGAAGCTCGAAACGATACGGCCATGTCTCCCCCTGCCCTTACTCCTGGATCTGGATCACACCCCGAGACGCCTCAGTCTCACTGCGCGTCCACTTTCCGCAACAACATGCCATCGCATGGAATGATGACTTTCGGCTCCGAAAACTCAGCTTTCACTGCGGAGCTACCCGCTGAGGCGAAGATGCTGATGGGAGGCATTGGTATGAACGACACCTTCAGCCCTGCCCTCTATGGCGATTCTCAGCACTGGGGACCTGGCCAGTCGTATTCTTACGGCGACGATGCCAAGTTCTTCCCTGAGGAGGAGGATACTGAGCTTGGTGCTAGCGGCGAAAAATACCCCGATGTCCTCGATTCGATGAACTGGGGTAATGCAGGAGGATACAGTACTCCATCCAAGAACCTTGCCGACGAACCATCTTGGGACTCTTTCATCAACGACACCCCATGGGGCAACGAGCAACAATGAGGGGTTGTATTGCACCTCTTCCTTTTTACTTGTTATGATTTTACGATATTCTGTTTGGCGTTTCAGTTAGTGCACAACAAATACAGCGGCACTGCAGGACCAGTCAATTTGCTTAAGGCGATCATCTCACACAATACACGGCGTTGGGTTTGAACACGCGAAATACCAATGGAAAACGGAAAGGGGAGGCTTTGGCTGCATTTATTAGAACAACCATTGGGCTTCCGGAAAACGTTTGGGGAGTTTACTCATGATTTTCCATGATTTCACCGGGGAGGCTGGACGTCGAGGTGGACAGATGATACCCAACAACACCAAATAGAGGGAGGCTGGAATGATGTTTCCCCAAGGTTTTGAAGCAGTACGCCTGGTTGGTGCTCTGCTCTCTCATCGATGTTACTCCGGTCAGTCTGACCTTTATTTTGCATTTCAAGATATCCAGGGGGCTGCACAAAATATGCAGCGTAGAGGAACTTAAGGATGAGAAGCGATTGAGAAGCGAGTTGAAACTTGAGATACCGGATCAAGTAAAAATTAATAAACATCAGTTGATATGACAATGAGTTTTCTTACATTAGTGAATTTTTAGGACTATGGTATTCGACGTTATATCACCCATGGGCACCCTCAGTCAGCTGCTGGACACCATCTCCCAGCTTGCGCCTCGGTGTGGCAACGAAGATGGATCACAAGAAGTCTTGCGAATGCCATTGGATTCTCCGTCAACCTGGTCAAATAGTCAGTCGGCTCCAAGGATATGACCCAGCAGGAGACCTCGTGCTTGTCCCGTTTGACCAGAGTCGAGGTCTGTGACCATACTCTAGTTAGTATAGACTCGTTGATTTCAATCCTGCCTTCTATTGTGCTCGATTGTGCTCGAGATGGTTGGACAGTTGGATGGGCAAATGGATATGCTAAGCCAAAGGCTGTGCCCATGTGCGCTAATGATTGGCCTTTTGAGAGGGGGCCTTGCGATCCTGGTGCGCTAGGTATCGACGAGGCACAGGACACTATGGCTTGAGAAAAGTGAGGGAGGAAGAGGGTTGGTTCTTTGATGGCCGGATCCAGGGAATGTCCAAGAGAATCCGATATCGGTTCCCCGAGAAACCTTTCAGACGGCATCCTGTTTGCCATTGAAAACTCAGGCGCCCATATTAGAATATTTCATGTCTTGTCAGAGACAGAGATAGACTTCATCGACACACGACGCAGCGACATTGCCTCAACGTTTAGGTACCTACTTCACTTCCCCCCCCCCCCGCCAAGCTAATCCCGGCAACTAACTGGCTTGGCATGCGGAAGGACGGGAGATACTTACCGTAAGCGCAAGGATAAGTCCACAAGGCAAGTATTTTCAGACCCCAACCTAACTTACCGTGCTAGTGCGCACCCCGCCAAAACGTCACTAATACCGCCCGCTTTCTTGTTCTCGACTTTCGCGATTCAGGCCAACCTCCAAGATTTTTCTTCCCTCCCACCCTCAGGATCTTCCTCCTTTACTTCTTTTCATCCATCGCGAAGGCTACCGTCGACTTCGCATCGGCATCTTCTATTCTCATCTCGCCCCAAGGCACGAAAGCGTCCCCCGATACAGCACCCATCCGCCCTCGCCCCTCGTACGGCGTCTCGCTCAGCTTCATATCCGATTCAAGATTATCGAGTCCATCAGCGACCATGTCGTCATCGACACCGCCACCCACGACCGACGCGCCTGATGAACCCCAGAGCGATGGATCCAAACTACGCACGTTTCTGGGGATTCTGAAGAAGTAAGCCGGTCCTTTGGTATTCATGATATCGTCGGGATGCGACAGCTTCCACCGCCCTGCTCCTGTCAGCGAGGTCGGAGCTCGCTTCACAGTCAACAGAGAAAGTGGTGGGGTGGGATGATATGAACGGCAGGGCTCGCCACAAAGCGTTACATGACAATACGCCAAGATTCGCTGCTGACCGCTTCTTGCGCCGACAGGTTTATCGGCGTTTCAGACCTAGCAGCAGTTAGATTCTCGCTGCCGTCCCAGCTGCTCGAGCCCACCCCGAACTTGGAATACTGGACATATCTCGATGCCCCCAATGCCTTCGTCGCAATCGGCACTTCCGACGAACCCCTCGACCGCATGCTTGAAGTTGTCCGCTTCTGGCTGACCAAAGACCTGAAGTACGCAAAGGGAAAGCCATGCAAACCCTATAACTCGTGCCTCGGCGAGTTTTTTAGAGTACGTGCAACTCAGTCAACATTTATCGCTAAGAAGAGGACCGCGCGAACTTTTGTAGGATAAAAACACTAATTTCGGTGCAGTGTAACTGGGAAACCGAGGACAACGCCCCGAGGATTGCGACCTCGGGCCTGAATCAAGCTACTGGTAGCTCCAAAAGCAGCCTTTCGAGCTTGAAGGTGGCAGCAAAGGGCGACAAGAATGCCTCATCCGTCTCGCTCTCCGTACCCCAACACGGAACTATCAAGGACAACAAACTTGTCCGTGTTTCGTATCTTACCGAACAAACCTCCCACCATCCGCCCGTCAGCGCTTTCCATGTCACCTGCCCCGAGAAAGGCATTACCGCTCGCGGTTTTGACCAGATCACAGCCAAGTTTACTGGCACGTCTGTCAAGGTCCTCCCTGGCGAGCACAACATGGGTATCTTTGTCACCCTCGACAACCGCGACGGCGAGACGTACCAACTTACCCACCCGGCCGCGCACCTGGGCGGTCTCCTCCGCGGAGCTCTGAGCGTCTCCGTCAGTGAGATGGCTTACATCACATGTCCCAAAACCAAGATCAAGGTCATCCTGCATTACGTTGAGGAGGGCTGGCTAGGACGAACAACGAACAAGATCGACGGCGTCGTTTTCAACTACGACCCCGAAAACGACACAAAGACCCGAGTACAGGACGTTCCTGACGAGGATGTTCTTGCCAGACTGAGTGGACCCTGGAAGGAGAAGGTTGTTTTCACTCTAGGCCCCAGGCTCGTGGTAAGTAATAACAGACACATCATTTGTGAGCCTCGGTGACTAAGTAGTAGCAGAAATCGGTGCCTGTTGAGGAGCAGTTTACCATCATTGACATCGGGCCGCTCAACGTTGCACCCAAGGTCGTTCCTCCCAAGGAGAAGCAGCTACCCAACGAGTCTTTAACCCTCTGGGGTGGTGTCACCGACGCCATTCATGCTAAGCAGTACAGCAAAGCTACCCAGGTCAAGGTTGAGCTCGAAGAGTCCCAACGTGAGAAGGCTCGTCAGCGTGAGGCCAGTAAGGAAACCTGGCAGCCTGTGTTTTTCAAGCACGTCACAGGCAACGGTGGTAAGCCTGACCTCACAGAGAAGGGCTTCGAGGTTCTCGAGAGGGCTCAGAAGGGCGAATGGTCGCTTGAAGGTGTTATGTAGAGCTTTGCTTTTTTCCCCCGAGTATTGGCATTGCAGTTATAGTCAGGGCGGGAGAGCGCGTCTTGTTGAGAGCTGGAAAGGCGAAGTGGTTAGCTGGAGAAGCAGCTCGACACGCTGGATTGGTATACGCAACACATGCTTTCGTGTCAGAATGGCACCTTGGAATAGATTAGACTCATTGCGCTGCGGAGAAGGAGGAAGTTGTTTAGTCATGGGGATGGCTTGACCAAAGGGTGGATGCATGGCGGGCTTGCGCACTCGTTATACGGAGTTGTGGGAGTTTTTGTGGCTCGGGATTGATTGTTCAGCAAGACTTTCAATGCGTACACGTTGATTCACTCTTGACTACTTATATGGAAGAAGAATGGCTATGCTACTTCATATTCAAGCACAGTGCACTTGAACGGGGCAAGCTTGGTGAGGATGATTAAAGTAGAGAGATTAAAGTAGAGACAACATTCATATCGTTACAACATATCTTAACATGTAGTTTGTTCGATCACATTGGATCTCAACCTATTGTACAACAAGAGCGGCAATTCCCATTTTTATGCCACATTCCCGCATCGAAGGCATCCCTGCTCTCCCTCTTGTGAGTTTTTTAAGCACTTTTTCGCTGCAAGCCGCCGTCTAAGCGTCGATAAAGGTCTTGACGTTGCCCAGCCACCGGGTGTACTCGCGCTGCTCCTTGACATCGACGTAGTCGGGGACGAAGACGGCGAGGGCCTGGGTGATGCCACGCTCCTCAAGGAAGCGCTCCATGAGAACCTGGAGGTCGTCGTCGAGGCTGCCAAAGGGAGGGCCGGGGTAGACGTCGGCGCGCTTCTGGGCAGCCTCGGGGGACTCGACCTTTGCGACATTTGCTTCGTCGTAGTAGAAGAGGTTCTCGACGACAATGTTGCCGTCCTGGGCGGTGGCATCGATATTGAGGGCACCCTTAGTCTTGCCGGGCTTCTCGACCACAATGGACAGGTTGATGGGAGCGGCGGACTCCTCGTCGAGCTCATCCTCAAGCTCCTCGTCGGCCTCTTCGGTGGCGCGGCCGGAGGCGGAGGCGTTACGCTGAGTGTTGCCGGCCTGAACGGCGTCGTCTTCCAGACCCTCCTCCTCAAGAGCGTTGTCCTCGGCGTAGGGGTCGTAGTTGGTGATATCGGCAATTGAGAAGCTGACAGTGATCCTGGAGTTTGCGGTTAGCTGGGGGGTTCGTTCTAGAAGCCAATTGGTTTTGCAGACTCACTTCTCATCACCAAAGTTGCGGACAAGCTTGACAACCTCCTGGCCGGGAGTGTCGACGAGCTCGAAGGCGCTGTTGTTGAGGAAGTCCTTGATGCTGGCGGGCTCCTGCTCGTTGGCCTTCATGTCATCCTCGATCTGGATCTCGCTCTCGAGCTTGGCAGAGAGCTCGCCGTCGGTCTCACCGGTAGCGGCACCTCGGAAGGCGGTGGTTGAGAACTTATTGCGGGGGGGTCGCAGGGCGCCGAGTGAAGAGGCCTTGGTGAAGGTGGTGGGACGGATAGACTGGCGCAGAGCGAGACGAGCGACTGCGCGGGGCGCTGATCGCGCAATGACACGGGCGGAGAACATGATCAAAGGATGAAAGGGGGGGTATAGTATTAGGGAGAAGAGTCGTGGAAGCAGAATAGGTATTGTGATGTTATTGTGGTGTTGTCGTGTTGTTACAAAGATGGGATTGGAGATGGGAAAAGCTTCTGAAGCAAAAGCTCCTTCTGGAAATTTTGGGATTTGGCCGCCCCAGACTGGAGGGATCTTCCGGGCTACAGTGGGGACTGTGACGATCACGTGGTGCGCTCTGGTTTGGGAGTTCGTCAACTTCAGGGTCCAAGGCGGTTCAGTAAGTTACCTATCAGTAGTGAGAAAGGGTGGTCAAATGTCATGATTGGATCTTCAATTGAATTGGTCAGTTTCCATAGGCTTCTTTCGCTGCAATTGTGAATATTGGTCATCATGAAGCCGTGTAGTTGAGCCGTCTGATTGGCCGTCATCTCCATCATTCTCCTAGGACGCCTTGTCCCTTCCAAAGCGGTCCTATCAATCCCATACGCCAATCGTCCGAACAGTCAGTCAGACTTCATCATCCTCAAAAAAGGGAAATAGGGGATGAGATCACAGGCATTTCCAATCCCTCTTCAGATGCAGCGCAATCTTCAAGAGCCGAGGCCGGCCTGCGGCGTAGTTGAGCTACCCATTTTGGACATCAACTTCGTAAAATCCTATTTAGAAGGATGTTCGAGCTAGATATGCTATAAGTAATAATCATGACGTCGTGTTAACGTGAATCAAGTTCGCTAAGGCGAGTAGCACTCGGTAGTTATTGGGTGCCTTCCAAGTCGTCTGGTTTGACGGCCAATTGCCCTCATGGCCATGAGCAGCATGATGGATAACGAAGCCGGCCCAGCCACCAGTATCGGACTTATGAGGCAGGTTGAACCTCAGCCAAACTCGACATTGTATCAATTTCTTTGGGTTGGTCGCCCAACTGTACCGCGCAATCAATTGAAGCCAGCCGAGGGGAAAGTGGTAGGCCTGACCTGGCCGTCACTGTTGATCTTGGCCCACTTCAACTGGGTGAGATAGGACCAGGAACCCTCCCACAGATGAAGCGCGCTGACGTTGGTAGGGTCCAAGAGATCTGGCAGAACTGAGGCTTGTGTTAGAATGGTCGAGAAGCAATGGAAAGTGAAACGACTTACTGAATCCTCCTTTGTACTCATCCTCAAGAGTATTTATCTTGACTTTGAGAAGATCTTCCTTGGCACTCGCAGGACGGCCAGGGCGGCGGGTCTTTTTAACAGCATCATACTCTTCGTCATATTGATGAACGTATCTGCAACCTTTGTTAGTTGATGTGACTGATGAGTGGGCTGGGCCATCTTACGAGTGAATCATCTGTTGAATATCTTGAAGCTCGGGGGCATCTGTGGTTTGCCTCACACGCAGAGCCTGCTGGAAAAAGGCCACCCGATCAACTACAGCCGCTGTCAGTATCTATAACGAGCGAAACGAGGGCTGGCTGTATTTAATGACATACCGAGCGGCTGCTCTTTCTTGCCCCTGGCAGCGGCCAGCTTGACGATACGCTGATCTCTTACACCGGCCTTGTGGAGGCGTAGCGAGTCTCTCGACTTTGCATGCAGGGCGTTGACGACGCCATTTCTCTTCTTGGAGATTTGCTTGCGCGTCTTGTCGAGCGTGGAGGGCATCTTGGCGGTTGAGTTGAACTTGTGCTTGTATCCGTACCTCTCTCTCTCTGTCTTTGCAAGGATTTTTTCTTGCTGGTATTTTTGGTGCTCCACAGGTATCCCATCGTTGAGGCCTGGGCGGCGAGTAAGGTGCGTAGAGTGGCGGTTATTTGTCGGCTAAAGCGCCGCGGCAGCATAGCTGAGGTACCCAAGTAAGTGAGTACAAGTACTTAGGTATGATGATTTGTGCTACTCCGTACACTTGAACCTGTTTTGTTTCGCTTGATATCACAAGTTACATAGATGGATGCCGGCTATTATGAGTCGAGAGGATCATGGACGCTAGTTACGTTGGTCTTAATAGCAGATTCATAGTCAGGTGCCCTTTACTGAGAAGATAATATATCATGCGAGGTATAATTCTTAAACTCTTCTTTCAGCCTCATGTGTACCTTAACTAGCTACAAATTGCATGTTTCATTCATTCCTTCACTACTCCGTACTCCGTACGTATATTCTTTCATGCCAGAGATTTCCAAATAAATCATGACCAATCATCACGAGGCCAGGGTTGTCAGGGGTAATGCCCCGTAAAAGCCAGCGCCAGGATCGCGTTTTCGGCAGGTACTTGCCCCATGTACCCTCCAAGGCTGAGCCGCCTCCCTCATTTACTACGTACTAGTTACGGCGTACGCTCATACACAAAACATCTCCACCATTTTGACGTCGACTTCTTCACCAACTTTTGGCCCTGGACCTCGCCCTTTAGCCTCTCACCACGTCCTCTACTGTTTATATCTGCATTGAATCTGTCTGGTTGTCTCGTGTTTCCCCCGTCTCTCTTGCTGGCGTCGCGTTCCTCTTCGCATTAGGCGCGTTACAATTGTCGACATCGCGTGCACATCAACTTCTCGACGCGTTCACTCAACTCAATGTGCCATTGTTAACTTATGCAGCTCTGGTCTTGCCTGGCTTGAAGCTGCACCAGTCCCTCCTAGGGGCCGGCAAGGGCAAAACTTGACTGTCTCCCGTCTTCGCCGCCTGAGACGACTCAGTCTTCAAGATGGGTGTATCCGGTACGAGCTTGATCCTAGCCGGGCCAGTCCCTTAATATCATGATATTAACATAGCAACAGGGCTTCTGCCGCTACTCAAGTCTATTCAAAAGCCAACAGAGCTCAAAAAGTATGCCGGCCAGACCCTTGGGGTTGACGCGTATGGGTGGCTCCATCGCGCCGCCTTTTGCTGTGCCTTGGAGCTTGGCCAGGACAAGCCAACCCAGAAGTAAGTATCTCTGAATCAGTGCGCATGGACAGCCATAACTGATGCTGTTGGCAGATACATACATGCAGCCATGACACGAGTCCGCATGCTTCGCCACTTTGGTATCACTCCTTATATGGTGTTCGACGGCGATTTTCTACCCAGCAAGGCCGCTACTGAGGATGCCCGCGAAAAGAACAGAACTGCGAAGAAGAAGATAGCCATGGAGCTTCTACGAGCTGGAAAACCTGCACAGGCCACCCAAGAGTTCCAAAAATGCATCGACATCACCCCCGAAATGGCCTCTGCCCTGATACAGCAGCTCAAGAAGCTCAAGATCCCTTACGTCGTTGCCCCCTACGAAGCTGATGCTCAACTCGTCTACCTCGAGAGACAGGGTCTCATTCACGGCATCATATCGGACGACTCTGATCTCCTTGTCTTCGGTGCTAAGAAGCTCTTGACCAAACTCGACCAATACGGCAACTGTCTCGAGATTAACCGCAAGGATTTCTGCGCTTGTCGGGAAGTTTCACTAACCGGCTGGTCCGATACCGAGTTCCGACGGATGGCTATTATGAGCGGATGTGATTATCTCAACGGTCTGCCCGGTGTCGGATTGAAGACGGCGTATCGAATGCTTCGCAAAACTAAGTCTCCCGAACGAGTGGTTCGCATGATCCAATTACAGGGCAAGCGAGTCTCGGAAAACTACTTGACCCAGTTCTACAAGGCCGAGTTGACTTTCCTGCATCAGTGGGTGTTCTGTCCCAATAAGCGTGAGCTGGTCCATTTGACCGAGTTGGAAGGGACACGGACAGCAGAGGAGATGCCCTTCATCGGTGCATTCGTAGAGCCGGAGCTTGCACGGAAAATCGCCAAAGGAGATATGAACCCGATTACCAAGACACCAATCGCTAGACCAGCGACACCGTCCAAGAGAAGGCATTCGCAGCTGGCGTCTGATGTCGTTCATCAACCACCGCCCATCAAACCAATCAATTTATACTTCAAAGGCCCCCAACGGATACCCATGGGCGAGATGGACCCCAACTGCTTCGAAGTCGACCCTCAGAGAGTTTCGCAAATTATTGGAGGAGGATTGGTTCCACGCGTGTTTCCACTGCCCAGGCCGTATCTGGGTGAAGCAGACCGGCCGACCTCGGTAGGTTCCTCGCGGCGACCAGAAGCCAATCGTACGAGGACATCACCAAGGCTCCAACGTCGGCGCACAGAGCCACTTGCCAACATGCTTTCCCGTGTTGCCAGCAGCCCCACGCCCTCAAGGCGCACCTCTTCGGTGGGTATGGTTTCTAGCTCGCCAGCCGTCCCCTCCACCGACCCTGGAACCCGACCACCCAAGAAGGCACGTTTGTGCGACGAGAACGAGACAGTATCCAGAGATGCTTCGCCGCAGAAGAGTAGATTCTTCTCGGCACCGAAGCCAAGAAGGAGCCCACGGAAAGCAAAGAGTGACGCTTATCTGCTGTCAGACGACTCTCTCGACGAAGCGCTTCTGGCTCTTCCCGACTTTGAGGGTTGGAAACCTGCCGATAAATCGAAGAAGAGCATCTCGGTCTTTGAGGAGAAGGAGAGTCAAGAGACCACATCAACTGCCGACAGCGAAAGCCAGCTGTCTTTCGCAAGGGATGATCAGACTCCAATGTCGTCTCTTGAGGATCCCATGCCTCCCCCTCGATCCACCGCTCCTCTGTCACAGTCTTCCTTCACGCCTTCTCGACCGGACCTAGGCCAGTTCTCGTACTCCAAACCGTCTGTCACACCAGCATCCAACAACTCACGACGTTCCTCAATCTTTAGCACGGCATCTACACCTTCCACTGCGCCCTCAACTGCCGCTTCTCGAATGACACCATTGCAACGGCTTGGTGCTCGCGCTTTACACACGTCGATGTCCCCCAAGCTGCCCAAGCCGCGTAACAGTCTCGACGGACGGTTCCTCTCAGGTGTGCCTGTAAACCCGGCATTTGTACCACTTCCCAAGGTTAACCTTGAGGAGATGGAGGAGCTGAACCAGTGCGGCAGTGAGGATCAGATCATCCACGATAGCGACGAGGAGATTGAGGATGATGACGATGTGGAGCCTCCGCCCATGAAGCTGAACCTCTCGCGCTTTCAATTCGTATAGAGCACCACCCGTGACTCTATTTACCTCTTATCTTGAAGCCCACTGGTGGATGATGTCGAAGCTATACCTACCTTAATGTGTAGCGTTAGGGGCGTTCCTGTATTTCTCTGTTTGCTGTAGCTGCTGTATTGACGCGGCATTGTTGAACTGTACATACCATGGTAGGAGTTAGGGGGCTTAGCAAAGTTATGCGCTGAAGTATGGAAAATGATTATCGGAGAGGACAGGGAAGCAGAATATCAGATAGGCGTTTTTGGCATTAGTTCTTCAGAGGTTATAAAATAATACCCCCTCTTACACTCTATTACCAGCCACACCCATGACTTTTGGACGTAGTAGTTAGTCCAGCAAGTATCTGAACAATGTTATTGTGACTTCGCATTTATGTACCCGCTAAGAATTTCATGATCCATGCCACCAACCAAGGGGGAGAAATATGCCGTAACAAATCTATGAGCCGAGTTCCCCTCGCTCTCTGCAGCACAGCCAAGCAGCCATTCCATTTTCGCGCCAACGCCAAAGTCCAACGCCTTGTCTATGTCTCCTCGGAAAGACGAAGATTGACAAAAGGGGAAATGAGTGAGAGGGGAAACATATGATAAAGACAAACGCTGATGGAGGGAACCCAGGGATTATCGAGTCATGCAGCAACGTAGTGGTCGTAAGAGTGATGCATCATTCTGCTGCTCGATAGCAGCGCCCTGGTCTGGTATGTGTGGCTGAGATCAACAATCGTACAAGAACTGTCTATCTTGATTGGGACCAGCCTATATACCGAAAGCACGGGATTTGTTTGAGTTGGGATCCGGGACGTCCACATTATTGGGGACAGCAGCTTTATGGCTCTTGGTGTGAGCTCTAGTAGTGATTCCGACGAGGTCTGTCTCTGGAACATCATCGACGGCCGGCGGGACCAGCAGTTGTGGGGGCCATAAGATCCGAGTTGAAACCCCATTCGCCTATGAACAACGGATTAGTTCTGTAAAAGCAATGGGAATGATGAAAACATACCTTTGGCCAAGTTCTCAGCCGTGTCCGCTAGAAGAATAACACGGCGCTTGTTGCAATACGACGTCTTGTCCATAATGTCCACCTTGAGCTTAGGGTCGGAGAGCTCTTGGATTGGCTTCTCGAACATCTCGGACAGATTCTCGACCGCCATCTCCAAGTCCTTCTGGTTATCTTCAAATATCTCTGTAAGGTTGTTTCGCGCAAGGTAGAAAGCAAAAGCATATGTCCACTTAAGCGTCTGTCGGCACGTCTGGAGGGCCTGGGAGGCAGAGTTGAGATACTGCACCTCGATCCAGGACATGCCAGAGGCAGTTTGCAGTTGTACCATCTTCTTTTCTGTCTTCTGCGCGATATCCCTGTCGAGCTTAGCCGACTGTTCGTGGTTGGCATACCGGTTATAGTAGTGAAGGTATCGCTCAAGTGAGGTCCGAGACTTGGCCTGCGCGTCCCGGGCTTCTGAACCGCTCTTCTCCTCGAATCTGTTGCAGTTGTACCAGCTGGTACCATGCTCGGACCACAAGCCCATGCACATCCAACAGAATTCGTACTTGCATTTACGGCAAGTCATATGATTGCAGCCTCCATTCTTTTCGATTGTTGAATTACATTTTGGACACTCCTTGGTGTTTGCTGAAATCCAGTTGGCAGTTTCCGAATCGTCGGCGCACTTCCTGAGCCACTTCTTGACCAGCTCGCAGGGTGCAGGCTGGTGATCTGGGTTTGGGCAACCAAAGCAGAACCTATAACCGCATCTGCACTCGACAGTGGGAACAATCTTGTCAAGGTCCTTCTTCTTCACGCCACACTCGATAGCGTTAGGGCAGTCTGGAGCAGGACACCACTTAAATTTATCCTTGTCCTCGACGTAGGTCCGATTTAGCAGTTCTTGGTAGCGATCTGAAAGCTCTGGCGTCACGAGCACATCGAGCGAGGCCGAGTCAAGAATACGACCGCAACCGTCAGATGGACACTGAATCCTCGCAGCCTCGCCCTCTTCTCGGATCTTCTGGGTCAGGTAGTGACGGTAGCAGTCTACACAGTACCGATGGCCACACTTCATTGCAAACGACTCGAGTCCTTCGTCGTCCTCACAGCAGATGTCACAGGTGAAGTTGGGGATAGCTTCCAACTTGGGCTGGGCGGACGCGTTACTGCCCAAACCAGCAGCTTCCAGCACCTTTTCTGGGCGATCCATGTAGTCTTCAAGCAACCGCTCTTTGTTCCATCGGAAGTGGCGGAGCAAGATAGCGGCGTCCTCTTTTCGCATGTCTAAAATCATGTTGACTTCGTTGATCATGTCATCTTGTTGGCGCTGGATGTCAGTCGGCTCGTAGACTTTGTATGATACAAGATGGGCGGCTTGCTTCTTCTTGTCGAGATCCTTGGCCAAGCCGAAGTCGGGATCGGGCTCATCGAAGTCTTCATCGTCAAAGTCTATGGTCAGAGATCATCATTAGTCAGAAGTCATGATGGATGGATCAAATAGAGGGAACCATTACCGTCACCCGCCGAGAGCTCGTCTCCACTGTCATCCTGCATCATCTCATCGTCGCTCGACAGAGCCGACATGTATTCTTCGTCTGAGTCCATCGGGTTGCTGGCGGTGGTGACGGGTGTAGGAGGCAGAGCCTGCTTCTCCAAGACGGCGGCTGGGGCGATGATCCTCTTGTTTGGTGCTTCGTCTCTGCTGGCAGAGGTGATCGTCGCCTCAGCAGCCTTCCGTTTCCTCGTGGTGGGGGGAATCGTGGCGGTTTGAAGCGAGGGAGTTTGGGAAATCAGGTTGTCCGAGTGTCAGGGGGAAGAAATGCAAAGGGTGGCGTTGGCGTTTGCAGCCGGGTGACTAAAGCAGTAATAGTTGTGAGGGAGGGTCGAGTCAGAGTCAGAGTCAGAATCAGAGTCGGGATCTGATGCCAGGAGGGGCGCCTATGACGGAGCCCGGAGCCGTGGGTTCGGAGGTACCAGCTAAACTAACTAGTTATGTTAGCAGGCAGAAAAGAGAGGACCCAGGCAGGAGGACCTCGGGGGAGTCGACAAGTAACTACCTTTTTCCGTTGCGAGGAAGTCGAGGCCGGCCCGGGGAACGAAGAGTGTTTGGCGTGACGCGCAGATACAGGATTAGGACAGAGAGAGATATTGAAGGCCAAATAAAGCAGACAAAGGAAGAGGGAGAAAGAGAAAATCGTGGGTTCGCTGGATTTGGGATGATGAGATCAGAAGTCACATTCACCCAGTCAGTCACCCTCACGGCGATTGCGGGTGTAGGGCGGGTATCAGCCACGGGTACGGTGTGGCATGTGCATGTGGGGGGGGGGTCGGAAGGTGCGATGGAGGCAGCGGACTGACTTACCGAGCAAAGGTATCCGTAATTCAGGCAGCGATGGTTTAGTTATTCTTAGGGAAAGAAGCGGCGACCGGGAGGGAAAGTAGTGGCTAACGTAGTTAATGCATATGATGTAACTATTGGTTGGTCGCCCCGATCAGTGGCTGAGGTCCGTCCACACGCTGCCAGGCTATGAGCAGCTGCTCTCCATACCCCTACCGGATTAATGTCTTTCAATGTCATGATAGCAAGCAATGATCCAAGTTTCCGAAAAGTATCCGCCAAGTCTGTCGTAGACGGGATGGTTGATGGTTTTCGGGTAAGAGTAAACAAATGTATGTGCTTGGTCATGGAATAACTAGGCGAACTTGACTTTGCTTGGCGGCGGGCTATCCCGAGTTGATCATGCCATGGTGCTTTACAACCTCAACCCAAGCAGCGATAAGCATACAGCATAAAGTTGAAATCACTCCCCTAGGCTTTCGAACCGAATTGATTTTCTCACGCTCTCACGGTTGTAGCTATATATTCTAGATTCTAGGCAGTTTTGCCAAATTCCGTATAATGGCTCAGCCCTCCAAATCTCCCTACCCTGGATCAACGACGTAATCAACATGGGGACTGTTAATGGTGCCTCCTCGAGTTACAGCGGACTTATTTTAGTGGGATATTGACTGTTGATTAATGTGCGAAACAATAACGATACGTGACCTGGCGACTCTCTAAGTATCAACCCCGATATTTTCAATCTCTTTGAGGTTTTCTGCGTGCGACAAAACAAACGCGGAGCACGATGGAAGTTTCAAAATGCAATAGGTTGATCAACCCTATTGGATAACAATCTATTTCCATGATACCCTCACCAAATTATTTAATAGGTTCATTGACATACACGGAAATAGAAAAGGCGAGTCTGAAGCTAGGTCACGACCAAGTTGCCTGTCAGCGGCACGCCGAACAGTTACACACTGAGCCGCTTAAAACAAACATTTATCAGAGCGCCTACCTTGCCCTTAATAACGGTTGGCCACTAATAAGAGTCAACCCGACGACCATGCTCTCTCATTTGAGTGATCCTATACCTCTTGATTGAGATCTGAAACCAATGAGACCGAACATTGTTTCTCGCTACAAAAATGATGTCTTGCATTGACGCGCGCTTCTTAGATGTGGTCTGGTTGTTTGGGACCACCCACGCTCATGTCTCGCTTGCCGCTTGAGATGGCCAACGCCTCGAACACCAGTTGGCGGTGTTTTCGCTGCAGAACCTGTCATGGTGTCGAGTATCTAGGGCGCCCTGGTAGGCCGGCCAAATTGAATCTGATGCTGCATGGCAATTCGTTGGCGGCTACCATCTAACCGTTAGTTAGACCAACTAACTAGTTCTGTTGGCTGTGTTGTGTTTTGTACTCCGTAGATGACGAGAAGAAACGGCTGTAATTAGCTGGTAATCTGAACCGAGAATGTGTACGGAGTATGATGAAGGCGAGATACATGGCCGTTACTCGCCCTTACATACCTAGACACAGTACCTAGACTAGATAGCCCAATTCCATCGCGCTTGCTATTGCCATTCACCTTTGACAGGTCAGGAGCTCTTGCCAGATCCAAACCCGGGTTGCAAGGAGGGAAGCAAGAGGCAAGAACCAATGGTGAACTCTGGATCTCTCCCATGACATTTCTCCTCCTCTGGCTCCCCACGATATCCCTGTTTCTCTCTCCATCAATAGCGTAACTACTCTGTACTCCGTATAGCGTCTCAAGATACAGTTCACAAGGGCGAGAGAAACACTCATCATCCCCGCAAACCTGCACCTTCAGCCGCCATATCCAACCACCACTCGTCAGCACCAAACAGACCTCGTCGCTGTCAAAATCGTGGAATCGGCCATGGACAGACCCCTATTCGCTCGGCACTTTGCCTCCTCCCAAACCAAACCATGCCCGCTACGAAAAAGCCGAAAAGCCGCCTGTCTTCTCCAAGCGTCCCCAGGCCTCGCTGGTCGAATCACATTCCTCACCGACCATCTGGTCCGGGAAAACCATCCCCGGCGCCAGCAACGGCTCCAGCAGCCAAACAGCTCCTGACAAGGAGATTTCAGCAAGGATACTGAGTGACAAGGGGGGGAGTTCGAGAATAAAAAAAGCAAAAGACCGGGCACTTGAACCCCCTGCTCTGGCAAATCACCAGGCCTCCCGCCCCCGTTGCTCTGCTCGCTCCCATGCTCAAGTTGGCGTAGGCTACGACGGAGTAGTTGCCGCCGCTTTTAACGCGACTATCACCACAGACCCGCCGGCAAAGTCGCCCAATCCCCATCAACCATGGGGTCCTACCAACTTACAGCCATCACCAGCGACTCTGCCACCGCCAACCACGAGCTGCTAAAACTGAGCGGTTGAGCCGCCGACCAACAGGTCCATACCAACATGTCCCAGCACCTCCGCTCCAAAGGGGAAGCTGGCAAGGCTCTCCATCACCGTCCAAACCTCGGCGTTGGCTCGCGTTGATTCAACCCAGAGGCTAATCGCTGACAATGATCGTGCCAACATAACTACGGAGTAGCCAAACCTGTATTCCGTCACCAACGCAGCGCGCCATCTACCCACCCACCTACCTAATGGCGGATGACAGGAAAAAGAAGAAGAGACAGAGAAAGTGACAGGCTCAAGCAGACTGCATTGTCCGTCCTCGCCCACGCAGTCACATTCACACAACTGGGCTCTTGCAGGCCGCTCAGACTTGCCAGACGCATTGTATCTTTTACCGCTTCACGCCCCTCCCCAGCTCGAGTCGTCTCTACGGAGGAGGTACATAGTATGGCGGTGTTGCCGCCCTCTCTGCCCTTGTTCTGCACCTCCGTACGCGCCTCTGCTGCTCCTCTGCTGCTCCTTGGTCATATCTGCCACACGCGCCAGGCCCTCATCCATCCATCCAACCCAGGGTCAATCAACACACTCCCCCGGCCCCCTCCATACATGGTCCGTCATGGCTCCACCTTATTCCGACTTCTTTACACCCCCTTCAAGCGCCCACCTCTTTCACTTTCACCTTACGGCGCCAAATGCTTGACGCAGTCCTTTCCTTATAATCGCCTGGTGCTGCCTTGTTCCCCATCCTTTGCCCTCTGCTTCTTCCTCAGTCAGTCTGTTCGCTCGCTGCTCCTATCTGCCTGTCTTGATATCGCCTATTGCGTGGGCTTGGTTGTTGGTTCATCTACCTCGACGCAGCTTAAGACTTCTCAACCCAGCTTAACCGACTCCTACCGCTCTGGTTGTAGTATCAACGCCTACGGCCAAATCAACCATCACCATGCCTACGGCCAAGCCTAAGTTGGGGAAGCTCACTACCCCCGTCACCGCAACCTTTCCTTCCGAGATCACCTCAGCAACTCCCATCTCGGCTGTATCATTCAACTTCAAGCCTGATCCCGACTTCATCAAGACGCCCATTAGCCCGCCGATAGCCTACACAGACTTCCTCACTAAGGCTATGGCTCTCAACCCTCCCGCTACTGCATCTGGCCAGACTACTCCCGACTCTCTCCCGGACACGGCAACCAGCGAGGAGACAGACACATCTAGCAAGTGTGATGCCTCTCCTCCATCGTCGATCTCCAGCTCCAGCCCCAAGATCTCGGTCGATCCATCTCCCCCGGCTACGGCTCCGATGGTGCCTCCCAGCCCCTTCACCTGTTCTGCTCCCATGTCTGCCCCTCCTACGGGACCTGCCACGTTCCCCAGCCTCAGACTCCCTTCTAGCCCTAGCATCACAAACATGGACTCGCCGTTGAGCGCAACGACTGCTCGCTCACCCTTCAGTGCGAGACCAGTTCACTCTGTCTTTGACTGGGACGCTGCTCTCAAGGCTCGCTTTGCCGAGAAGAAGCAGAAATCTTCACGGACTAGCGTACGACACATACGAGAAGTGGTGACAAGAACCGTCACCTATACTCCCCGGATGGCTCCTGCGCCCAAAGGGAAACGGCGCAAGGTTGAATGAGACTTCACCTGATGAAGTCGTACCATCTGCCTATTACCGACACCTCAGCACCATTAACCATTTACCTAACGAACATCAACTTAACGATCCTTTCTACATATATAACGACTTTTTCTTTGTCTAGACATGCATCTGAACCCGGAACACAACGAAGACCAGGAGGTCCCGACGGAGAAGACGTGAACGAAGGCGATATGGTACTTGCTGGAGCAAGTATACGCCACGAAAAACCTCTATCTCGGATTAAATGATGCAAGCTGCGCTCTGAGAGCAATGCCGCAATTTCGGACATGTATTCGTTTCTATCATTCTCTTCTTTGATCTATTGTTTGGCTTGTGCTGGAAGGTGTTGAATGGGAAGCGAGATGAGGCTATTTTGACTATACGGGGGGCACGGCTGGAGGAGTTTTACGGCGCTAATACATCCCTTTTTGCCATCTTGGACATGGCTTTCCCTGGGGGTAAAGGCATTAACCAAGAGGTTCGATACCAAGACATGTGTGAAGGACTCGTGGGGGAATTAAGATCAACAAGAACTGGCAAGCATGCCCAGCACGAAAGACATAAGGCGAGGTGGACCCCAATGAAGCATGGGGGAGTGGGTGAGAGAGAAGAACCCTTGAGCGCGTTGGTGGCCCGTGTCTTGGTCGCAAAAATTAGCTTGCGGTAACATGTTTATTCGCAAATTAACAAACCAAATTAACAAAGGCCATGGGCCGTTTTGTTCTAACGAGATACTGTCGTGTGTAACTATGCGTGTGTATGTGTGTGTGTATGTGTGTGCTGTTGGAGATGGTGATGGACTACTTGTGGTATCCACAAACTCCTCGAGTACGGTCTTTTCTACTGCCAAGCGTTATCTTTTTTGTTTTGTATGTTTATTACTGACAAGTTTCATAAACTACGCAGTCAGCTTTGTTTGTTTACAAAAAAAGATCTGCCTTGTCACGGCCGCGATAATAGGTCGCCGCAACGGGTATATCCTTCATATCGCGAATCTAACTAGGTTGGGTGATGCAGTGTGCGGCCGTCTTGCTGGCCTCGTTCCCCGCTTAAGTTCCATTACTTTTTTTCTTTCTTTCTCTTTTTCTTCTTCTTGGAAGAGCCATGTTTCTTGTAGATGCCATTGGCGGCGAGCATCTGTATCTTTGTGTGTGTCTCCTGCTGTTGATCTCCCTTTGTCCTTTTCCCTGTTTGAGTTGGAAGAGTAGTTAACGTAGTTGGAGATGCGTGCAAGGGAATATCTAAGGTCATGGGTGGAAACAAAAAGAACAACAGAGGTCCCCACTGGGGCCTGATTTTAGGCCGCAGGAACGGGACTTGTGTGTGCAGAGCCATGATACTACGTAGCTAGTGCTTGTGCTTGTGCTTGTATGCCCAGCCATGGTCTTTCTCTGTCTCTCAAGTCCTATTACGGCCTGCTCTTGTTCTGCAGAACCCATCACTACTAATCCCAACCCAATCCTTCGAATCGTCGTTTCCGCTCTGTCGGCCCCCCCCCCTTACTAGCCTGACCACTAGATTAAAGCGGCGTGGTAACCATCCGTCGACGGCGCGACCCAGCACCCTGGTCGAGCGGGACTGCTGTAAGCGCCGGGCGAGGGCGCCAGGAGAAGCAACATGGGCATATCATTGGACACTGCGGACGAGCCCATCACTCACCATCGAGGATGAGGCGAGCTGATTGGTCATCTGCTAAGCGCCCGGGGAGCTGTGGATCGGTTGGACGTGAGGGTTGGTTGTGAGAACTGGTGAGGCAGCATGCAGAAGCGTCGTTTCTTCTGAACTCGCCCAGTGTCTCTCTCTGCGCTGCGTCGTGTCGGCTCCAGGTGGTCCGTCCCAGTAATCCATTCTACGCATGCTACCTAGCTACTGCGAGGGATGCAGCGCGCTAGCTTGTTGGCGCGAGACTGGCTGTTGTGAAGCAATAATCCGTGGTATAGCTACAAGACTGCGTGTGCACTCCTGTTCCTCGTCTTGCTCGAGTCGATTATCTATATCGAGCATCACATCCATGTTGTGATCATGGCTCTCGCACACCATGGCCCCGTTACCCGCGGTGCGAGCCCGACTGTTCGCATCTTGTCCAGACTACCCCGCGTCCATCGCTTCTCTCCAGAGCCCATCTCCTCGTGGCATCACCGCCAGGCACTAGCAGGGCGTGACCCCAGAGCAGGACTCATAGGTCGGGCGCTCCAGGACACAACCCACATCGTCGACGACCCGTCCAACCGGCAGAGCGCGCCAGTGACGAGATGCGCATATGGTGATGTGACAACCCTGCGCATCACACCCGTTTCAGAGCCGCCCTTCCATTGGCTACCACGAAACGAGATGCCCAGGCCGACGCCTCCCGCCCATCTGAAACTAAGGAGCCATCCTCAGCCCTGAGACTGAGATTAGAAACGGGTTTGAGACCGTTGTAACCATGCTCCTGGAGGGAACGTGGCCCGTGGCCTGTTTCCAAACCTTCGCTTGTTGCTAATTTTGGCTCTGCCGGCCCAAACACTCAAACACCTCGTCTCAGCATCGTATCCAGATATAGGTTCTCCAGATCGAGTTGACCCTCCGGGGCCCAAGTCGACAGAGATGTAAGATATGATTGTAGGGCGGTTGGGCTGCATGCTGTAGGTCGAAGTAGAAACTTCAAACTTCGATGAGATGCAAAATTTACGAAGAAATCCTTCGAACCTGTATGCACAAGTCCTGAAGTTGGCACTAGTCCGCTTCCCGCACTTCCTTCGCTACAGCGTTGCAGAGCGCAACCTTCACCCCTGCTCCCGTGAGAACATGGATCCAGAGCCGTTGAGTATCGCTTAGCCGGTCGTTTGCACTCTTCACTTCAGAGAACATGACTTCTCCTTTGGCTTTCCCTGGCTCGTCAGTGCTCTCCCCTGGAACGTCTCTGATCCGCCAGAGTATGAGGTCAGGGATACCACCGCCTCTCTGCCTGTACTCTTGCGCCATGACTTTGCACACAGCCGCGAGAGCACTGCCCTCGAAGCATTGCACAAGCTCCACAAGGTCTTCGACGTCAAAGTCCCAGTTGAGGCCTACCACGCTCGTCCTCTTTTCGCTTTCCCTATCCCAAACATCACGGATCAGCCGAGGCCCCTCTCCGTTGGCAATCTCCACGAGCCGGTGGTTGATTTCCGAAGCCCTGGCTGGATAGAATGCATCTGTATGGAGATCTAAAGGGCAGGTCTGATACGCTGTTTGAAAGACATTGGGAATGTAGATGAAGAGTACATCGTAAAAGAGATACGCAAATAGCGTGCGGATAATGCCACCCTCGGCGTGATATCCCTTCCAGCCCTGTGTTCGGTAGTAACTCAAACACATCTCCTCGACGCTGCACTCTTCATGCGAGTCTAACTCGTCAAACCAAATTGTCTTAGTTGATGCTTGACGGCCGGGCTTAGTAGGGATGTCCTTCTTGAGTTGAACTCCTTCAACTACATGCTCAATGGGCTTTTGGAGATTAACGTGACCAAAGTCATGTTGTAAGCGACGTGGAATGCGTAGCTTCTTCTCAAGCTTGACCAAGCGTTTCTGGAGGTCGTAATGAAAGATCAAATGACAATCCGGGTCTTGCAGACCAGCCTCGCAGGTGGCCACTGCAATTCTCTTCCAATGCCTCTTTTGTACATCTGCATGTGTCGACGAGGGATTCGGGTCCAGGACAGGCATATAGTGCTCTTCCAAAAGAGCTTTCCGCTGGTACCACCCGCCTCGCCTCGCTACATGGAAGAGCCGCTGGTCCAAAAGTTCCGTGAGCAGCTCATGTTCCCTTAGGTGTTCCTTGAGTTTCCCAAACACTGGAGCTGCTTTGTGGATGATTCTCGTGTAAGAATGAGCTGGAGTGAATCGTCTCAGGTAAGCACCTTCACCCATATCGTATACAGCTTGTTCTTTGTGCTGTTCCTCTTCTACCAAGACCTTCCATCGGGGATGTATCTTTTCAAAAATACCGAGCAACTTCCTGTAGCCTTCCTCTCCGGGTGGCCCGTTAAACTCCAAAATGTTGTCGATTTCTGCCTCTAGGCGAATAGCGGCCTCGTATTCCAATAGATGCAACCGCGATGCAAATATTGTTGAAGTTCGACATACAAGGTACTTGGGGAAATATCGTCGCGCGATTTTTGCGAGAATGATTGTGGTGAGGGACTTCTCAGTCCACTCAGTCGATCTGTAAAAGACCAGATGGACACGCTCAAAGAGCTTGAATATTGGCGGTGATACTCGGATACAGGGACCGAGCATGGCAAGAATTTTGGTCAAAAAGTGCTGTTCTCGATTCGAATCCCCCCTCCGAAGTTTCACCTTGGCTACTGCTTTTGGATCCCTGTTCTCTTGGTCTTCAGAGACAGCTGAATCACGACTGTTGTGCCGACTAAGACCAAGGGACATCAGTCCAGCCTGTTGCTGGCTCATTCGAACAAGAGATTTGATGAGCTCCCCTTTGTTGCGTCCTTGGAATTTGGCCTCTTTTGATAGAGCCTTCAACTCATCGAGACTTAGAAGCGAGGCAGCTTCCTCGACAGATTTTATATGGTCCTCTGACGCATCTGCGAACACGAAGGACTCGCCAAGAACAAAATCCTCAAGCTCGAGGCCAGCAACGGGATTCTGTGCGGGCGAGGAGGCGTTGGATGGCAACTTGAGAGGTGTTTGCAGAGCTTGTATCGCTGCCTCAAGATCAGAAATATCGCTGTGGTAGCCAAGACGACTATGGCGATGCCATGTGGCTGCCTTTCTTAGAAAAAGTCGGACGTAACTGAAGCGGTAAGCAGGCGCACGTTATACCTCATACGAGAGGACATACAGGTATTGGGCTTCATAGTTTAAAGCTCTCCATTGACTGAAGACCTCATTCTCCTTTTCGTCGAATAGGTGGGACTCTTCTTCCAAAACAGTATCAAGAGCGAGATTGAAGGCATCCACATAGATGGAACTTCTGCCCCTTATCCATAAAGGCTGCGTCTTCTCCGCCGTACTAGCATCTTCAGCGCTTGCTTGTGATGATATCAACGCCTCGTATTCTTCAATGGCTGATTTTCCTCCATCTGTTGGTGGTAGTGCACTTTCGAAATCTGTAGGTCGAGAGTTGTCATCTTGATCGTCCG
This sequence comes from Fusarium staphyleae, assembly GCA_017140175.1. Classification (NCBI taxonomy): domain Eukaryota; kingdom Fungi; phylum Ascomycota; class Sordariomycetes; order Hypocreales; family Nectriaceae; genus Fusarium; species Fusarium staphyleae. The sequence goes on from JADDON010000044.1 coordinate 26,237, forward strand.
CTTCAGCTTCAGTAGATTCCTTGTTGATGAACTTTCTCCTCGGGCTCTTTTCCGCATGAGATTGACGAAAGTGATCAGAGTCAGAAGGGGGAGATTCTTCTCGCTTGACTCGTTTTAATGGCCGCTCCTGGCTTGGTTGTTTCGCTGGGTCGGCTCTAACTTGGCCGCCAAGATCACTCTGAGGCTTGGGTAGCCTCGTTACGAAGGCGTCCATACTTACAACCGGCCATTTTCGTACGACATAGTAGATTAGAATTGACAGGGGCCGTTGACGCTGGGAAGTTGATGGACGCGAGAACAAAGCCAGACACGTCACTTGTGAAAGACGAGCATACACGAAATCATATGACAGCGTGCCTTCCTCTCAACGGCTCTTCTCCGATAATCAACCGGCGCGACTCTAACCAACCCTACGCCGCGAGGATCATTCCGCTTCCCCTCCATCCAACAGCTTCGACACCATACAATTGTGCATCTACCGATACCAAATAACATACAAAAGCGTCCAAGATGGCCGAGGAAGCACCTAAATCCGAACCGGCTTTGGAAATTCCGCAAGTCGCAGCTCCGCTCGACTCGGGCTCCAACGGACTCCCAGCGCATGCTGTGCAAGCAGACGCATTGCAAAAAGACATCGTGATGTCAGATGCACCACTGGAACAGCCTATAGTAAGCGCTCATCCTCTCACTCCCTTGGTTCCGTACTATTGTAGTTTATCAAGAGTGCTAAGCTCTTCTTGGCGAACGCATTCACTTCCAAGCGAGCTGCCCCTCGCTCTCCGCCGGCGTTCCAACATTCAAGAGAAACGCCTTTGCTGACTGCTGCGAAACGAAGTCATCCCCAGCCCCGGCTGCCCATGCGCCCAGCCCCGTACCTGCACGAACCGGAACACCAGCGCAAGGATCTAGAGCGGCCTCGGCGCACCCTGATCCAGGTTTCAGTATACCGGCCGAAGCTCCTCCACACGGCGATTCAACACGGCGCTACCTGAACGCAAAGGTCACTGGGGTGCTTCTCGAAGGCATGAAGCAGTTGGCGAAAGACAAGCGAGTCCTCACTGCGTTTCCCCAGATCTTCAGCAGCTAACAGTGCTAGGCCAACTGACCCTCTTCGAGTACTAGGAGAATACCTGATTCAGAAATCAAAGGAGTTGGAGGGCACTAGCTAGAAGCCGGGTAGATTTCATGGTCACCATTGCTAAATAGATTGGAAGCGGCGGGCATAGATGGCGTTCAGGTTCATATTTTATCAGTCATGGGTTGAGTACACCCGATGATCGCAAACACATGTTCAGCGGTCGAATCGCTTTCTATTTGAGCAGTCGAATCCGCTGCGGTCCTCTCAGATAGGGCGCATAAGCATCATGGCTCTAAATGCATGTTTTTCCATAAATTGTCCCCCAACTCCGTGACCCGGGAAACCATCACCTCCATCCGAAGCAGCCAGCCGTGGTTTCAACCTGCTTAAGCGACGATGGTGCTGGCAGTAGCGGACTCGTACTTCCAGGTAGGAGGCAGGACACCGACGGTCTTGTAGTAACGGGCCAGACGGTGGATTCGGGACTCGATGAGAATGAGGCGGAACTTGGAGTCCTTGTCCTTGCGGTTGCGCTCGAGGTGCTTGCGGACGGCAACAGCCTGGAGAACAGATCAGAATCACGTCTTGGAAAAAGTATAAGTGACAAGAATCGTGCGTACCTTCTTGATGAGCATGTACAGATCCTCGGGAATCTCGGGGGCGAGGCCTGTTTAGATCACTCTGTCAGTCTTGACCGTACAGAGGCATTGAGGAGATGTTTTCTCCATATAGATGTATATCCACCACCACATCCGTCGCACGTTTAGGGGGTCGTACCGCTGGACTTGAGGATTCGCAGAATTCGGTTACCTATCATTTGAAGTTAGCAATCAACGTCCCATTCACATGTTCATAACAGTATTCGTGGGGGGGCCATACCGGTCACAATCTTGACCTGAGAGATACCGTGGGAGTCACGGAGGATGACACCGATCTGAGAAGGAGTAGCACCCTTACGGGCGAGCTTGGAGATCTGCTCGACGACCTGGTCGGGGGTAGTCTTCAACCACGCGGGGACCGAGCGGGAGTAAGGGAGGGCGGAGGCAGAAATGCCCTTTCCGTTGCTGTGAAGTCGGCCCATCTTGTCGGTTTGGCGGCGGTGGTGGTGATGCTGCGGGATGAGTTGAAGTTGTCGGCTTGTCGAGTGTAAAGTTCAAAGCTCCGAAAGGGTTTGTGTGGAGCGATGAATTTTTCGCTTAGTTAGGGCAGAGAGCGGTGTGGCGGAGAGATCCAAGGGCAGTTCGAAGTGGGTCTCTATACATGTCACGTGATACTCCGGAGCTGGGCGTCCAAGTCGCGTTTTTTCTTTCCTCGTCGCGACTCAACTTTTCTTTGCACCACAATACATTCCAACCTCAGCAAGCTCTGTCAAGTGAGCTTGGGAGCTCCTCGTATGCTCCGGTCTCTATGGTAAGTCAATGCTCACTCTCTTCTCTCTACCTGCCTCCGTCGACTACGACATGATGATAATTCACATTTTTACTTTATTTCTGGTACCTCTTATGTTAGAGCCTTCGGGCTCAATGAATGAACAGGACTTCTGATCTCTGGTTCTTTTTACACTTTGCTTCATCGTTCTGTCCACACACAAGCGCTAATGGAGAATAGGCATTCTTTCGATACTGTTGGGATTCGTTGGTTATAGATAGTAGTTTGATCAGGTTTATCGACTTAGTTACTCGCTTTGACTGAAGCACAGAGACATCACTCGAGCATTGTCGCTTCCAACCCATGTGTCATTTAATAATATTTAATAAAAGCTTGATCATCATGCTGGGTGTTTTACATTTTCGATGGATTCCCTACCCGTACACCGACAAGCCACTCCCGCCCTTCTCAAACCACATAACCAAGGCATCTGATGCTTGACCCTTGGTATCCGTCGCCAGCCATCTCGCCACTTGCCTCCAACCGCTATTAAACATCCTACCAGGCGCTGACGTCGAAGTTCTCCTGAAGACATGTTAGTGCTGACCAGTGATTCAAATACCATGGAGAAGATCATACCTCTGGGAAATATGTGGTCACCACAGTCCTGTCCGCGAATTTCCGTCCGGCCAGCGCCTTGAGCGCCTTTGTTGTATCCTCGGCGTTCTCGTACTTGACAAAAATCTTGCCAACGCCAGCAGACTGCCTGCTGCCACCAGTAGGTCTGGGCACCTTGACGTCGAGGATTTTGCCGTACTTGGAACACTCTTCTTGGACATCTTCGCAAATTTCTTATAAAGATGTTAGTAAACAATCACAAGAGCAACAGCAAGCCACGCACCTTCGTAGTCGTCGTTGTCAAGAAGTTCCTCAGGGGTGACCATGTTGAGAAGCTGCAAAACACGGCTCCCTTCCACATCGTTGGCAGTCTGAGAAGCCAGGCCGCTGATGGCCGTGATACCGACGTCGAAGTTGGCAACTTGCGTTGGGCCAATACTGGCCTTGGTAACCTTGAGTTTCTTGCCTCCAACGTCCATTCCGTTGAGTGTATCAAGGGCAGGCTGGTTGGCGGCGCTGGGATCCTGATATTCAGCGAACGCGATACCCTGGAAAAGTTAGAAAATTTGGACAAATCCACATCAGACGACTTACTCTGGACTCCTCTGTTCCTCGGTCCTTGACTAGAACAAAAGCCTTGGGCTTGCCAAAGGCTGCGAGAAGCTCAATGACCTGTTCTTCTGTCAGGAAAGAAGGAATGTTGGTGATGCTGAGCTTGTTGATCGTATCTGGAACGATGTTGGAGACAACCTCGGGATCGTAAGAGACCTCCTCAGTCACCGCAGGCACAACATAGTCACGAGGGCGGCGGATCTCAAGACCGCGAGACTCTCCATTGCCGGCACCATTAGCAACATCATCAGCCTCCATAGATGTGCCGTCTAGCGCTAAGGCAACCGTAGCCTCGGGGGCATCCCTAAACTCCAGGACGGCAAATGACCGGTCATTAGAGAAGTGGCAGGTAATGCAGGGATCCGTGCTATCGATGACATTCAATCCATTAAGCTGAAGATTGAAGAATGACATCAGTGTCTCCTCGCTCGTACCTGGCGGGATCTTGGAGACAAGGAGTCGCTTCGATTGGCGGGAGTTGCTGGCCTTTAGTCCAGCACTGTCGACTTGTCCACCAGGCTGGTTGATTAACGCTTGGAGTTTGCTAGGATCCATGGGCTGCTGCCTAGGAGCACCGGGAAGAGGAAACATGCCCGAGAGCTTGGCCTGCTCTGCTGTAACATTATCGTAGCCAGGAGGCTTGATGTCCCACTGGGTCAAGCGACGCTTGCGCTCCAGGACAGGCACGATGTTGGTCAAGTCTGGAGTGGGCTCCCGCTTCTTGGGAGGCGGGCTTGCACTTCGACGGCTCTCGGGTTGTCTCGCGAAACCAGCATCGTCGCGTCTATCTCTACCTCCCCGGCGGCGGTCTTCGTAAGGGTCTCGGTCTCGTCGGTTGGGTCGCTCATCATCGTCGCGACGAGCGTCTCGACGGGATGAGCCTCTGTCGCGGTCCCATTCACGATCGCCTCGTCTATCACGGCCAGAATATCGGTCCTCGCGTTCACGATCCCTGTGGTTTCGGCTGGAAGAGTAGGCATCGGCGTCGCCGCCGCCTCGTCGATGGCTTCGGTGGTCTGGTGATCGAGAGCGCCTGCGATCCCGATCCCGGTGTCGGTCACGACGGTCGCTTCTATCTCCACTGGCCTATCTACAGTCAGAACAGGCCATAGTCACAAAGACAGGTGCTACTCACAGGATAGTCTCGTCCCCTACGCCCGTCTGCGTGGAAAGAAGGGTTAGCGACGCGACGCGCAGGTCAAGGGGATTCCATGGATAAACCTACCTCGGGAGGAGTAACTGTCGCCGTTCATAGTAAGTATAATACAGGCGACTTCAAAGAGCAGGATAATACTCTGAGATCGATGATATTGTCCGGTTGGCAGGCGGAGTCAGTTGATTCAAGCCGCAACGAGGTTCCAGATTCAGAGAGATGTAGACCTCGCGCGAGGCTGGAGCTTTTTTTGCCAGATGGATCTAGTGCAGTTTTGGCTTAGCGCCAATTGGAACTCTGCATCACCCTGGCCGAGTTGGTCCCAGGGGCGTCCCACTGAAGCTTCAGGAGGTGATATCAGTGAAAACCTCCCGTCGCCTTGAGCAATTCACTAGCATCATACTCTCTTCCTTCATGATGAGCAACAGTTCAAACGAATTGCATCACTGTCGATGTCTATTGTAAAGATTTCTGATTGGCGCAAGCTGCCCGTGACTTTGGCAGAACTGAGCATCAACACCACGCTGCGCTGTGGACAGTCATTTAGATGGCAAAAGATCAACCATGAATGGTCAGTTATATTTCTTATCGAGTGTAGAAATGGAACATTGACATGACCAGGACCTGTACTTTACATGGACGCATTCTTCACCTGAAGCAAGACCCTAGTCATCTCCATTACAGAGTCACTTGGCCAGCCTTGAATCCGAATACACCACAAAAGGACGACACTGAGGCCCTATTACGACATTATTTTAGCTTGAATCTAGACCTCGGGACTCTTTATGAGGAATGGTCTCAAGCTGATGCGAACTTTCGTAAGAGGGCTCCCCAATTCCAGGGTGTTCGCATCCTCAGTCAAGATGCATGGGAGGCTTTGGTTTCCTTTATTTGCAGCAGCAATAACAACATTTCCAGGATATCACAAATGGTATGTTGCTCTATTATTTGCTCATTAATCTTTGTTGACTCATTCTCTATGAAAGGTTCATAAGTTGTGCAAGCATTATGGACCGCTCATTGCACATATTGGGGATGAAGCGTTTCACGACTTTCCGACTCCCAACGACTTGACTGATCCCAAGGTGGAAGCGCATCTCAGAGAACTTGGTTTTGGATACCGGGCAAAATATATTGCTGACACGGCGCGCATGGTCGTCAATGAGAAGCCAGAAAACTGGCTGGAAAGCCTTCGGAATCCAGAACATCCAGGTTTCAATACAGCACACGTGCCTGAAGAGCAACATGCCACTTACAGAGGAGCCCAGCAGCAGCTTCTATCTCTGAAGGGAGTCGGTCCCAAGGTCGCTGACTGTGTCTGCTTGATGGGCCTCGCATGGGGAGAATCTGTTCCAGTCGATACTCATGTCTGGCAAATTGCTCAGCGAGATTACAGGTTTGGCAAGACAAAAACAAAAACCTTTAATAAAGCGACGTACGATGCCGTGGGGGATCACTTCAGAGCGCTCTGGGGGAAATACGCTGGCTGGGCACATTCGGTTCTTTTTACTGCCGATTTAAAGGAGTTTTCGGATCAAGCGGTCAAAGAAGAGGAATCGACGGTGATCAAGATCGAGGCAGGCTCTTCAAAAGAACACATCAAGGTCAGAAAGAGGAAGATACTTATCACAACAGACACCGATACCAAGGTCAAGGAGGAGAACCCAGTCATGGAGACTCAGGACGAACAAGCCAAAGAGGAGATTAAGCAGGCTCGCAGATCAAAGAGACTACGTACTCTTGCAGAAAGATGATGCAGATTCCCTCTCGGGTGGTAATTAAGACTCGTTCTGAGATCAAAAGCTTCCTCCCAAGTTGTGAATTAGATGAGAGGCGCAAAGACTTATATAAAGGGGGCGTCGTCTTGCTCAGGAAACGTAACACTGGAACTGACCAAAATAGGTAAAGACGAGACCAATCGACCATTGATCTCTCCGCCATGAGCTGAAGGACTGATATACTATTATATTTAAGGCTTATGCTTCCAATGTGGAAAAGAGCTATCTCAGTCTCTGAACAACATCTGTATCTTGGGTACGTACAGCCCGAGGCGGTGTTTGTTACGCGTGAACGTCAACTTCGCAAGAATACCATCTCTGTCTCATCTAACTAAGATGTGGAGGTCACTATGACAATACTGTTAGTTACAGCGTTATGGCCACTTTACACATGTTTTAGACTAGTCTGTACCGACTTCTATCAGATAATCAAAACATCCTACAATCCGATTATCTAACTAATAGGCCTCCTCTCCAACTCGCCATCCGTATTATCAGAACATGGTACAGTCCCAGCGAACAGCTACCGGGGGTCACTATGAGCACAGGACAATATTCTTCAATTGCCGGTCTATCAGAGGGCTGCCATATAATCATAGACAACGCTCCCGTTCCAATTCATCGTCTCTACTTAAAGGCTAGCTTCTCGTCGAGATTATTAGCGCATCGACTAACCCCGTCGACTGTGAACTTCCCGAGTCTGGAATCGTAGCGCTTCGTGATCTCGAGGCCAGCAACACCCGTACTAGACTTCTGCGGTCGCTTTATCGCAAAGCCCCTTATGTGTTTGCATTCGAGATCAGTCAACTTCTCTCTTTGCCAGCTTCACTCAAGCAATCCTAGCGGGTATTTTTGACTAATACACTGTTGCCTCGATCGAATTCTACCCACCTCTACCCGCAGAAATTGACCTGAACCAGGCTGCTGCTTTAGAAATGGCTTCCACGACTGCGTACCAATATCTCATGCCCAATGCTCTAACATAGAAGCAAATGCCAAGATATTCGCTAACGGCGACAGCGACGGCATAGGACCTGAGAGCTTGCTAGCAAACGACATATTGCCTTTTCTAGAAGCCTTCCTAGATGTCTTGATTCATATAGCCTTATATATTCTCCGTTGCTTTGGCGAGCACTTCCTATAACTATGATAGTTTGGACTATTAACTTACCTAGTAACTGTAGACTTACGGAAGGATGGCTAATACATGAGCGATGGAAGAGAATTAGCCACGATGGGAAAATACCATGAAAGTCATAAAGTATTTTGACTTTACTCTTTAATTATGTCCTAACATCATAGTCTGTCAAACCCCTACAGCGAGCTTTCGACTTAGCTGTAGGTTATGCCACTATGTGTTTTCTTTATTCCCGCACTGTGAGACACCTGTTGCTATTTCTTGTTGTCACTCATGAGTGACTCTAGACGTTCTTATCGATAATACCGGGAACGAATAAGGATAACTGCATTTGTGTAATATCATTCGATACTGCCAAGCTTCGGTTTGGAGTTGGAGACTTCGTGATGAGTTCAACCCATCCAGTTTGATCAGATGAGATAAGAGAAACCAATCGCAAAAAACCACATATATTCTACAAACTTCAAAGTACAACAGGATCCCATTGCTTTATATCAATGGAACTAAAGAGAACCAAAAAAGAGAACAAATATGCGATTCCAAAGTTATGCAATAGTTATGTATGTCTATCTTAGGCAGGCAAGCACATGCCTAAGTACTACACGGTTAAATCTCGGGCAATATCACGATCGCCGGGCAACTTTTCGCCTCCCGCGAAAGCTTCAAGGAGTGTAATTTTGCGACCAGCTACATCACCAGCACCTCCTATGCACGACGACAACGCCGGGAGCGCCCCTATTACTCTTGAACCGGGATGAAGCAGCGCATGCTATAAGTCAAGATGTCTGACGCGGATTTCGAGACCATCAAGAAGCTCCAGCAGGAGCGAAACGCTGCCGCGGCCTCCTCAAAGAAGGGATCGCGCACTTTCGACGCTACCAACCAGCGAACCGACTCTACCAAGCAGAAGCTGACCGATAGCGCCGACACTGACTTGTACGATCACAATGCAGTCGACAAGTTTTCCGGATACCACACGTCCTTGCCGATGGGCGATGGTGATGAGGATATGGAGGATGGAGACAACACGCGACGGCTTGTCGGCCAATACACCGCGTCGCGAGAGATGATTGATGAATTCGCCCGAGGAGGTGGTGTAGAGGAGGATGATATATTGGCTGGGAAGGGAGAGAAGAGTGGTCGAATTACCGATCGCGAAACAGACTATCAAAAGCGCCGATTCAACCGCGCCCTCACCCCGACACGCGCCGATCCCTTTGCTAAGAATGGAGAGGCCGGTGTTGACGAGAATGGCACTAGCTATCGCGAAATCATCCAAGCTCGCGAACTTGAAAGAGAGGAAGAACGCGTTCGGCAAGCGATCAAGGCCAAGCAGGAAGGCAACGTGGACGGCGACGAAGCCAAGCCTACGCTTGCTGATGGCGAGGCGGAATCGACCGAAGCCGCTTCTACTGGTCGGAAGCGCAAGAAGAGATGGGACGTATCATCGACTCCCGCCGATGATGAGCAATCCGAGGCCGGCGATGCTGCGAAGCCAAAGCGTTCGCGATGGGATCAGGCACCTGCCCTTGATGCAGCCAGCGCAGAGGCACCTAAGAAGCGCTCACGATGGGACCAGGCTCCGTCAGCCACTCCAATGGGCAACCAAGGGCTGGCTACTCCAGTGCATCAGTCATCGGCCTCTGCCGTACCGACCACGTTCGGTACCGACATCTCTGGTCGGAACATGGCCATCAGCGACGAGGAGCTCGATCTGCTTCTTCCTGGTGAGAACGAAGGCTACAAGATTCTTGTGCCTCCCCCGGGCTATGAGCCAGTCCGCGCTCCAGCGCACAAGCTAATGGCCACACCTGCTCCTCAAACCGGGTTCATGATGCAGGACCCAGAGCAGGTACGGCTCAGCGGAAAGCCAATGCCCGCTGAGATCCCCGGAGTCGGCGATCTTCAGTTCTTCAAAGCGGAGGATATGGCATACTTTGGAAAGCTCACCGACGGTTCCGACGAAAACGCCCTGACCGTCGAAGAACTCAAGGAGAGGAAGATTATGAGGTTACTGCTCAAGATCAAGAACGGTACCCCGCCCATGCGAAAGACCGCTCTTCGACAAATCACGGACAATGCTAGGCAGTTTGGAGCCGGCCCTCTCTTTGACCAGATTCTGCCCTTGCTCATGGAGAAGACGCTGGAGGACCAGGAGCGCCATCTACTAGTCAAGGTCATTGACCGAATTCTTTATAAGCTCGATGACCTGGTACGCCCCTATGTACACAAGATCCTGGTTGTCATTGAACCACTTCTCATCGATCAAGATTACTACGCAAGAGTTGAGGGTCGCGAGATTATCTCCAACCTCAGCAAGGCAGCTGGTCTTGCTACCATGATCAGCACCATGCGACCCGATATCGATCACGTTGATGAGTATGTGCGAAACACAACGGCCAGAGCCTTTGCCGTCGTTGCATCTGCCCTGGGCATCCCGGCTCTTCTACCCTTCCTCAGAGCTGTCTGTCGAAGCAAGAAATCATGGCAGGCTCGTCACACTGGTGTCAAGATTGTGCAGCAAATCCCCATTCTCATGGGTTGCGCCGTTCTTCCACACCTCAAGGGGTTGGTGGAATGCATTGGGCCCAACCTCAACGACGAGCAGACAAAGGTCAGGACAGTTACAAGTCTTGCCATTGCTGCCTTGGCTGAAGCCTCGAACCCCTACGGTATCGAGAGCTTCGATGACATTCTCAACCCCTTGTGGACCGGCGCGCGCAAGCAACGAGGAAAGGGTCTCGCTGGCTTCCTCAAAGCTGTCGGTTACATCATTCCCCTAATGGACGAGGAATATGCCAACTACTACACAAGCCAGATTATGGAGATCCTGCTTCGCGAGTTCTCGTCCCCTGACGAGGAGATGAAAAAGGTCGTACTCAAAGTGGTCTCCCAATGCGCGGGCACAGATGGTGTCACGGCAGGATACCTCAAGGAGCATGTCCTGGACGAGTTTTTCAAGAGCTTCTGGGTGAGGAGGATGGCTTTGGACAAGCGCAACTACCGACAAGTGGTGGAGACGACTGTCGATATTGGCCAGAAGGTTGGCGTCAGCGAGATCGTGGAGAGAATCGTTAATAACCTCAAGGACGAGAGCGAGGCATATCGAAAGATGACTGTCGAGACTGTGGAGAAGATGGTGGCCAGCCTGGGTGCGGCAGATATTGGTGAGCGTCTAGAAGAGCGCCTTGTGGACGGCATCCTTCACGCGTTCCAAGAGCAGAGTGTCGAGGATATTATCATGCTTAATGGCTTTGGTTCTGTCGTCAACGCTCTGGGAACCCGGTGCAAGCCTTATCTGCCGCAGATCGTCAGTACCATCCTATGGCGACTGAACAACAAGTCGGCAACAGTTCGACAACAGGCTGCCGATCTGATTTCTCGTATCGCCATGGTGATGAAGCAGTGCGGCGAGGATGCCCTCATGGGCAAGTTAGGCATCGTGCTCTACGAGTATCTTGGTGAAGAATACCCCGAGGTTCTTGGCTCCATCCTAGGTGCACTACGGTCCATTGTCACGGTCGTGGGTATCACGCAGATGCAGCCACCGATCAAGGACCTGCTGCCACGACTTACCCCTATCTTGCGAAATCGTCACGAAAAGGTGCAGGAGAACACGATTGACCTGGTCGGGCGTATCGCGGATCGTGGGCCCGAGAGCGTCAACGCACGAGAATGGATGCGAATCTGCTTTGAGCTGCTCGACATGCTCAAGGCTCACAAGAAGGGCATTCGACGAGCAGCCAACAACACGTTTGGGTTCATCGCCAAAGCCATTGGCCCTCAGGATGTGTTGGCGACACTTCTCAACAACCTTCGAGTGCAGGAGCGTCAATCCCGTGTCAACACGGCCGTCGCCATTGGTATCGTCGCCGAGACTTGTGCGCCCTTCACCGTTCTCCCCGCGCTGATGAACGAGTATCGAGTGCCCGAGCTCAACGTGCAGAACGGTGTACTCAAGTCGCTCTCTTTTCTCTTCGAGTACATTGGCGAGATGGCCAAGGACTACGTCTACGCTGTGACGCCGCTGCTCGAGGACGCCCTCATCGACCGTGACCAGGTGCACCGTCAGACAGCGGCCTCTGTGGTCAAGCACATCGCGCTGGGTGTGGTGGGGTTGGGGTGCGAGGATGCCATGGTGCATCTCCTCAACCTCCTGTATCCCAACCTGTTTGAGACGAGCCCGCACGTTATCGACCGCATCGTGGAGGCCATCGAGGCGATCCGGATGGCTGTCGGGCCGGGGCTGGTGCTCAACTACGTGTGGGCGGGCCTGTTCCACCCAGCGAGGAAGGTCAGGACACCATACTGGCGACTTTACAACGATGCGTATGTTCAGGGGGCGGACGCGATGGTACCGTACTACCCAAACCTAGACGAGGACAAGGTCGACCGACCAGAGCTGGCGATTGTGCTGTAAGAATTAATACATGGAGAAGTTTCAGGGGGGTTTTGTGGTAGCAGGGTTTGGGCCAAGGGTTTATTTTGCTACAGTACGGATGGAGAGGCTTGTAATGTGGAATGTGGTGGATTTTGAAGGGTTACTGCATGCGTCAGGGCGTTCTGATAGATGATCAAAATGGCTTCAATGTTTCGAGTCTGCGTTATTTTGCATTGCTTGCGTGAGTGACATTGCCTATGATGTTGATACGGTAGTAACTAGGAAAGGGTGCCTGTTCCGAGATGAGATGCATCAGATGGATCTGGTCCTGATTGCAGTGGAAAGGCCATCTATCTCCGGGCCACGGACTATTTACCATGGCAGGACAAGGCTGCTCGTGGAGGTTTAATGGCGGAGTCTCCGAGTTGCAGGGGCTCAACCGAGCTGGTGGTTTCACATGAGAGGAGACGCGATGATGGCACGAGGTACGGGTAGTAAGTACTGTACTGTAGATAGCAGGGTATATTTGGACGTTCGTCTCAAGTTATGTTCAAGACACGGGGGCTCAACGCTTGGACGTGTTTGTTGATGCATATATAAACTCGCACCGGTAGTGAAGAACAATAAACCCTGGGAGAACTTTTGAGGACGGCAAGATCCGGGGAGGCAGCAGCAGCATGACTCGGAGAGCGGGAAGGGAAAAAGCTTGTCGCCCAATCTTTTTGACTGGTACGTACTGTAGTTAATTAGTTAGCGTCTAGGGGACCAAGCACGCGACGAGAGGAGATGGTTTTCTTGGAGTGGTTGGGAGGAGAGGAAGAAGAAGAAAGATCGACGACTCGCTCCCACCGGCTGAAGTTGACGCCCTGGGCGGGCGTGAATGGAAAGTGAAGGCAAAAAGTCTATCTCTTTGCGGTCTCTTGCACGTGGGAAGGCCGTGGGTAACCCCCTGTTTTGGGATGCTACGTTGCTGTAAGTAGTAGGAGTTGATTGACGATGGTTGGTTTGGTGGTTTCTGAGTCTGCCTGTCCGCCTATGGACGGAGTACGTACTCTTCCCCCCCTTCCCCCCGTGACTATGTTCGCGTGGTAAACGAGCTCTCTGGCTGCATCCTTCACGGGATTGCATCGAGATAATGGCATTGTGAGGTATCATCCATAACTGAAGCTATTCCAGAGCGTGGCCCATCTCGCAGCTGGTAGGTTGCGGAAGCGGCTTCCGGATGGCCCAGCTGATGAACTATGTATGTCGTCGAGGCGCCCTCTTGACGCGGGGAACTTCATGACGCGCTTTGTCGGGGCGAGGAGATGTCGAGATCCCACAGGCTCTACAGCACGGAGTACTCCTCCGTAGTCAGATAGAGGCTGCATACAGAACAGAACTGAACTGAAGGAGGGCGGCTAAGGCGACCGAGTTGGGCACAAAAGAGCGGGGAGATGGCATTCTCAACAAATGCCATGACGAGGGGGTCAAAGCGACTGGAATTACGGTTGTGTGTCTGTGTGTGTGTGCGTCTCACGCTCACGCACAAAAGAGGCAAAGCGCAGAGCACCCCCTCCCCCCTAACTAGGTAAGAACAGTATGTACGTACAGTATGTAACTAAGGCAAGGGAAAGAAAAGAAGAAGAAAAAAGAAAGAAACCCCCGACAATTTGTCTCATCTGCGCGAGGCGTGCTAGCTTGGATCGAAGAGTTGGCTAGCGCATCGAAGGAGGGGGGAAAGAAAGCTTTTTGTCGGAAGCATGCATGAGAAGGGAGAGTAGCTATCTCGGGTGTGTAGTACGGAGTAGTCCATTGCCCCAAGGAGTACGTACTCCGTATAATAGTGCATGGCTCACGAGGGGCAGTTGAGTCCTAAAAGGGATATATACAACACATACTACTATTACTACTACTCTCTCTTATCTCGCTTCTTGGTGAAAAGAGATACACAGTACATCATCAACAAGTAAGTGCCTAATATCCATCAAACTTCGAATCTCTGCCAAGAAAAAGAAAGAAAAAAACTGAAGATTGAACCTTGGCTTTCTCCATCATCCCTGTTGGCCCTCTTCACCCC